>VWPU01001872.1:55000-224258 GCA_013398955.1 Callaeas wilsoni | reverse complement strand
GCCACTCGGACCCTGTGCCCTGGCAGCAGGGACACACCGGCAGAAGCAGTGCCACTCGGACCCTGTGCCCTGGCAGCAGGGACACACCGGCAGAAGCGGTGCCACTCGGACCCTGTGCCCTGGCAGCAGGGACACACCGGCAGAAGCGGTGCCACTCGGACCCTGTGCCCGGGCAGCAGGGACACACCGGCAGAAGCGGTGCCACTCGGTCTCCACTCACGTTGTTCCACTAGAAAAGCTGCTGCACAGGAGTTTTGTATCTTTGATGGATGAGGATAGGGCGCAGTGTGCCATACTCTGTCAGAGGTCTGTGTTTGCCCATATAATTCATAACCCTAGTTTCATATAATTCATAACCCAGTTTAGCCCACTACTGACTCTGCCCAAAGCAGTCATGCTTATGAAAAGTCGATCAAATCTGCAGCACTTTACCTCTCCTGGCTCGTGCGACTGAGATCAGCCCTACCAAGTGAACTAGAAAAACAAAACCTGAATCGTTGCTTTGCATCTATAAAAAGCTTTTTTATTTCATAGTAGATAAACTAAATGCTTCTTGAATAAAGAAAAATATGACAAAACGATCTATTGATCGTTAAACCCAATATATAAAATTATGCTGGAATAAGGGCTATCACTTTTTTACTAAATCAAGAGTAGTTGTAATAAGTACACATATTTCTGACAATCTCAATGAATGAAAAAAATGCAATAAAAAAATTAAAGAACATGTTTTTCTATAGAAAGCTCTACACTATTTGCCATCAACTACACAATTAATTCAGATAAGTCAAAGAAGTTTTCATTATATGAATAAATTGACAATTTTTTCAGCACCTGTATAATAATGCCATGTAAATTACAGGCACTAAATAGAAAACACTACAAGGCACAGTGAAGGTATCATATACCATAATTCCAACGGCTCCTAAATTGGGAAACAAAGGATAATCTATATTTTCTGGATTCCAATCTACTAAGATCATAATGTTATGAAGGTTTTGCAACTATTGCCTAAGATATAATTTTAAATTCTAAACTGCTCACATTTTTACTTCAGAATTCACCTCATTCATTGAAATGTTACCTCAGCATCTATTAAGGTTTTGCCTTGAGCAAGGAATTATTGGGCTTTTTGTTTTATTTTGTTTTTCATTTTTACATTTAAAAGCTGTCTGCTTCTAAAATGAAGCTATTTAATCCCTTGTCATCACATGGTCATAAAAATTGCAGGCAGACAGAAGTTAGCAGTGGCTGCTTCACAGGCCCCACAGCAATGCATGGTAACAGATTTTCAAAGCAGTTCAAAGAGTCCAGTTTCCATCTGTGTTTGGTGAAGGGTGCAAAAACCTTGGGGCCATCTGAAAACTCTGCTTCATCTCTAACACTTGGAATAACAAAGGTGTTATTTTTCAAAGCCACAGTCTCCCCTCCTGGGGTGGCTCTGCAGATACAGTTCAGGGAAGGTGGGAAACTTCAGAGTAGATATTCTCCTTCTAGACTTTGCCTCCTTCAGGGAGTTCTTTTGAGGATGGCACAATGGTGGCCTATATAACATGGGTTACTGCCAGCAGAGGCCAACAGTTAATGAACCCTATAGACAAATTCTTTCTTCTGATTTCAGTACAAAAATCTACAGGAAAACAGCCTCGATGTTCCCCCTACACACCCTTCTCTTCAAGCCCAGGAGTGTTATTTGATCAAAAGAAAGTAGAGGGTGCTCTACACCCACTGTACAACCCAAAATCATGCAGTGCAACACAGGTATCCACTACATCCAGCTAAGCCAGCTCACAAAACAAAACGATATGAAAGCAACGAGAAAGAGGATGATCAGTTTGCTTTCCTCTTGATAAATAGCCAGTTGTTAATCTGCAATTCATTGTCATACATAAACATCAGAGAAGCACTTGCCTTATTTCCACGATGCAGCTGTACAAAGTCTAAAAAAAAATTTTAAAAAAGAAAAAAAAAAAAAAAACCACAACAACTTGAGGTGATTTGCTAGGCATTGTGTATAATATTCCTCTGTTAACCATTTGCTATTGCATTTCTCGTGACCTGGTACCACACACACACATACTAGAACAGAGATAGGGAGAACCAGTTGACCAGAAAACACCAGTATAACCATGGCTAAAGGCTCTATCAGGCAAAAGAGCATGATAATCTCTTGAATTCTCCCTAAAGGAAGGTTCAGGGCAATAAAGGCTTTTGAACTAAAAAACGCTGTCTAGATGTTCACTTACATTCAAATCAAAGTTTCAGTATATTCACATTAACTTTAATGGGCATTGATCCAGCTCATTTCCAGCCTAGCCAATGTGTTTGTGGCCAGGATAATTTCATGACACTGACAGGAGTGAATGCCTATTTAATGCAAAAATTTCTGTTAAAGTCAGAGAGATATTTTATGTGGAGGAACTGGGTGAATGATTTTGACTTCTGTAGTCTTCTGGTATGCATGCCTTAAAACATACATTCTCAAGAGAAACTGCTTGATTTTCAAAGATGTATTTTCCCCTAGGTAACTTATTTGGTGATATCTACTACAAGACTTTCTGACAGTTATGAAGTTAACCTTCTTGACTAGCTCAGTTTCTAAAACCGGATACATCTTCAATATGCCCTCCCATACTTCCCCCAAGACTCTTCCTTCTCTGTCCTAAAGACAACACGATCATTTTCTAGCCCTTTTACATTAGTGTTATGCAAATCATTTCAGTGGAAATAAACCAACACAAAACCAGCATGAAGGAGCTCTGTTCCAAGGTCCCTGCCTCCTCTGCAGCGCTGGGATTGGTGGTGGGAGCGCAGAGGATGGTTCATTTTGGGGAGGAGGTGTAATGCACCATCTGTTCCCACTGCTGGTAGGAATCAAAGTGGAAGAGAGCACAACCACTGTACACTCACATCACCTTTTCAAGAGCTCACTGCTTATTTTCCACGTTTTAATGAAATTCCATGCCTACCACTGCCCACAGGGTTCCACATTTATTCACAGGCATTTCTTTCTTTGTTGCAAGGCTCCAGGCCTCCTCTCTTTGTTCAAAGCTTCTCTCTCAGGGCAATCTCTACCCTGGCTCCCATCATGTTGCTTCCTCTTTGACGTCATTGTAGGCAAGAGTCAGGAAAAACATTAGTCTTAAATCTTACAGTAAAGATATATTCCTTTGAGGTCAAGTATTATTTCTTCATTGTTTTATCATTACTGCTATGCCTTGACTAACGTTTAAATCAGAGTAGGAAGGATCAAGTTCCAAACCAAAAAATAGTTGCTTCCTTTCAGTTTGTGCTTTTTTGTCTTTATAGTAATTATTCTATTGTTCTGAGTAATTTAAAATTGAAATGTAGCAAGCAGTGGGTTACATTCATTCTGATCTCTGAATAAAGATGGTTGGTTTTGGCAGAAGACTTTCCAAGGCACTGGAAGGTTTAGAAGGCACATGGAGGATGGCACGACTTGGCCTAGCAGAAGGTAGGGCTATTCCTTCTGCTTTTTTAGAACTCCTTGGTGTTACGGTACATACTATTTGATGTACAGGAATTGCTGGGGAATGGAGAGCAGTGACATTTTTGGTGGGAAGGGGAGCACTTTGAAGTCATGCATTGTTCTGTCTCTTCTAGCTCTTGCACACTTCCCATCACCATGGTAACTGCCTGCTTTAGTGAAAGAGGAAACCTGCTTGGAATTTGTTTTTGAAAGTCATGCATGTACTGTTACAATGATGGTTTCTGACTCAATTATTAATCTCATGTCATCATCAAGTTTAGGTAAACTATGCAAACTTGCAGCAGCTGAGGAGTGAACCCCTGACAAAGATATCTGCACTACGTACAGGTTGAAAGCAAGGCATTGTTTCAAACACCACAATAAAATAATATGCATTAATCTAGAGAAACTTTCCATGGATTTTTGTATCTTGTGCTGTTATCTACCAACAATAGCTAGACCTGAAAATTGGCATTTAAAATTTAAATCTACAGCTTGTCAAAAAATATTATTACGGCATTTCAATCATTGCTTTCTTTGCTTCAAATATATTCTCCAAATATATTATCTATTATAATATATTATGTATATGAACACATGGACTCCAGACATGCTTTGTAGTTGTAAAGAAATAATTAAATCATATATAGGTGCTAAGTGAAGACAAAATATACAGCATTTCCTAGTAAGTGTGTAAAGTATAAGGTGACCAAGAGCTGTTATTTTCAAAAGGGAAAGATGATAAAAATCAAATTATCAGGGCTACATTGGCATGGGAACTCTTTAAACTCATTGCCAAAGTACTGATCCAAACTCATTGTCAAAATACTGATCCCTGCCCAATTGCACTGCATGGTCTTAGAACTGATGCTTTAAACTCATTTTCCACCAGATGCGACACCTAAAATTCAACTCAATCAAGAAATGTTTCCATCCCTATTGCAGTGCTTCATGAAACACAGAAAACTCTGTCCAGCATTTACCAAACCCAAACTAGCACATACATAAAAATCCAACTCACACTGCAAATTTTAGAAAGTCTTTGTGCAGGGAGATGCCTCTTCCGTATTTTTATGATACAGCTACTCCAACGTACTGAGTTAGCAGGTGGAAAAAAAAATAAGAGTTTATGGTTTCTTTCACATTATAAATGATACAAGGTATCACCATAAAAGTAGGAAAACAACTTTTTTTAATGTAAGGTGTGCCATCTACTAGGCAAAGAATTTTCTTTATGTTAAAACAGCTGTATATATGACAGTAAATTGTCTCCACACATTAAGCCTCTAGACATTTCTGTTAACCAGAGCCAAACCACCAGGCTCCACATTCCTCTTGATGGCTCCTACACCATGAAAGGTGAAAGTTCTGAAGTGAATAGGCTTTAGCATAATCCATCCCTATGCATATATAACATAACATACACTGAAGCAAAAAGGAGCATCCCTATCTTGCACAGAGCCATTATCATATGGGCAACACCAACACAACAGGCACTACAGAGCAAACTGGAAATGCATAAATTGAGAAGTCAGGCCTCCATCTTTTACACAATATCACTGGGGCTTTCTTCTGCAAAGTTACACATGATTTATCTTAATTCAGATGTCTGCCCAGCAGTTGGCTTGAGGCTGAAGCCCACACAGGCAAATGCTTTCATAAAATCCAGCAAGTGTTTCCCAGCTTCTCTGGCTATTGAGGCTGCAGCTCACATAGGCTGGGCTGAGCTGTTTGTAGTTATGCAGCTCTGACACTACCTGCATGGTGACAGCCATCAGCAAACTCAGTCTGTGATGCCAAATCCTCAAACTGTTGATCCATATTGAGCTTAACACCAAAGATACTCAGCTAGTAACATTAAGGAATTTACCTGTGAGTACCTCAGTCGTGTATATAAAATTACTTCATTGTAGGCATGATCTTTAAGTTAATTACCAGTGTTAAACTAAGGCAAAAAGGCCAAGATAGCGCTACTGAAAACTTATCTCCCCTCTAAACCCAACTCCCAATTACTAGGGAGCAAAATAAAGATTTTCAATTAGTAAGAAAGACAGCTACACATTAATAACTACTTAAATAGTCTCTTGAAGGAGATAGGTTTCACCACAAGGCAGAAAAGCAATAAAATTACTATGTAGCCAGTATTCACGTTTCCTCCTTAGTGCATTTCCTCACAATTTGCAATGTACAAAGCAGGAAAACCAAGCACAGCAAAATTTAACCTTAATATCTAAGCATAGGGAGAACATTCTGAACACTTTAAAGACTACTGGTTGTAACACAAACACAGACCCATTCATTCATTACAAAATATTAATACAAAAATATAAGTAGATAATTTATAATCAAGTGAATTACAAAAAGAAAAAAAATCTTTTCTCAGCTTTTTACCTCAATAACCTCCTTGCATAGCCATATGTGGCATAATTTGATCAGAATGGATTAAAGGGCATAGTGTGTTTATTTATTACTGTTTGTTTTCTCCGTGGATTACAACTTCATCACTCAATAAAGCGCAATCCCTTTAAAACAGACTACTTTTATGTTTTAAGCACATTTCCATCAGATACATAAATTGGGATCTACGTATGGCTTAGTCTTTGTGACAAGGCACACAGACTCAGATTGATTATACTCAAACCTCAGTCTCCAGACATCCTCAGATATGTGGTTTGGGGCATTTTCTCGATGTTTTTTGCACCCACTGTGCAGGGCACACAGGCACACAGCGGAGGCAAGGAGCGCCTCCCCTGCTCACAGGTGAGTGGCGGTTTCCTGTGTCCCACCTGCAGCGGTCACTGAGCGGCAGGAGCACGCGGGAGCCCAGCTGTGCCTCCCGGAGAGGCTGAGCCGTGCTCAGCTCATCCCAGCCCACGCAGCCAAGCTCAGCTGTGCCCAGGCTCGCCTCCAGGCAGGGGCACAGAGCGCGGGGCACGGGCAGGGCACTGCCTGCAGGTGACTGCACAGAACAAGAGGCCTTCAGCAGTCGTCAGCCAGCACTACCTGCACATTTAAACACTTTCACAAAGGGAGCTACCCTGCCCATCACATATGATTTTGGCTGCAAGGATGATTATTGCAGCCTTTCAGGAAAGACTAATCAGTTTTCCTGGAAGGCATCACTATTAGAGATTAACGTACAAAGGTGGGAGCTATTTACACCAGACCGCAATAAATTTTAATTGGCTATTGCTAGCCTAGATAGATATGAATGAAAACAATCCTCACAAAAAGGTACACTTACGTTAAATGCATCCCTTTGCCTTGATTTGGCAAATTAATTTATCTATTTTTCCTGTTTCAGCAGTGCAGTCTAAAGGGAAGTCTTTGGCTGCTAGATATTCCCATCCCGCTCAAATGAACTCAAAAATCTGGTTTCCATCCATGCCATGAGAAGATCAGCTAAAGCAGATTTAAGTGATTAGCAGAACACCCCATCTGGTAGGAGGGTTCCACGCATGTCCTTCACGCACCGACATCTGATGCTCCCAACCGGGAGCCTTCTGGCCTGAACGCCGCGGTGCTGCTGGAGGGCTGGACAGGCACTCGCCCCCGACCCACGCCAGGGGCTACACTGAGCTCGTCTCAACCTGAACTTCTTTGTGCTTGCTTTAGTAACTGTGAGCAGACTGCTGAAGCTATGCCTCTCTGTGCCCGAGCAAGAGAGAGACAACATTGATTTGACCAGTTTGCCTTTATCAAGGTGAATGCAAGTGAATGCCACAGATCTTCGTTTAAACAATCAGCACAGAACTCTTCCAGTCACAGGATTCTCAACTGAATGGACCTGTGGTGTTTCCCAGTACATTTAATTCCACTAAAAATAATAATCCCCTGTAATAGGCTCATGGCTTGAGCTAGAGCCATTAATCTGACTCCCCTGTCCCTACCCTAATTCTGACCAGCAGTCAGGGAATCTCCATCCTTCCCCACCCCTGAGCTACAGACTGTGTCAACAGGAATTAAGCAGGCACCTGTGATACCACCTGCTGCAATCTATTTAATTCTTTGTCACAAAACCATTTTGGTCTTTTTATAGTTCATTCAGTGCAAGAGGATGAGGAGGCAAGGACTGGCATTTACTATAAATGTAGTACATTTTCACTTCCTGGAACATAGTATGTGAAATTAATAACAAAATCAGTAACAGATCTAGTTACAGTGGATGGATTTTGTGCAAGCTTTTCTAAAGGCACATCCTAAAATTGTGAAAATGAAAAGGTATTAGAATATGCAGGGACAGATGAGAGTCAAAAAACAGGAGAAAGTATTTTTAATAGAGTTTTATATCTGTATTAGCTAGTCTAAATTGAAGGCAAAGGAATGGTATGTTTCTATTGAGGAGCAAAATTGGCTGAAAAAAATGCTCTGGTTACAAAAAAAAGGGGAAGTTTTCCGTTTTTGAATGTAATATAAATCTACAGTTAACCTGGACCAACACGAGGTCAGTGGCCAAAAGGCAGTGTACAGACATTATAGTGCTTCACATACTCTCTAGGGTTTGAATCTCTAGTCAGACCATTTTTAGCAGACATTTTAAGACACTAAAATGCTTTACATAAGTGTAAGAAAAATTACTGTGAAAGAATAGCAGGTAAAATTAAGAATGAGTGAGGCTTTGCAGAGTGAAAATTCCCTTTGATTTTACTAATCTATTCCAATTCTGACTAATTTTGTTAAAAAAAAAAAAATCAAGTATTACTAGTATTACAATTACCTGTCAGAGTACAGAAGTTACTAAACCTTTTCACCATAGCTAAGGAGATAGAGTATTACACTTTCTTGTGTCTACCTCTTGCACTAAGGCCATCTCCACAAAGCCTGCACCCTGCCACTAGCCACCTACTTACCTCTTAGAGCTCTGGTTGGAGCAAAAGTGAGACTCCCTTCTGAGAAAAACTGAAAGAAAGTAAGACAAAGCTCTACTTTAGGGTAGCCTCCATAGCTGATGCCGTCATATTAATTCCACGAACTCAGACTTTGCTATTTACATAACCATGATCAGATGGCCCCTACCTGGCTCCCTTCCAAGGCAACAGAGCTTTGGGTGTCCCCTTTCTGGGACTTCGGAGTCAGCTTGCATCCATTTATACCTTGAGCAAGTTTTCAGCCACCTCACCCCTCATGTCTTCACCAAAGGCTTGCACAGCTTTGCACGTTTCTTGTTAAAGAATGTGTAGAAGGGGCCTGGAAGGCACACAGCAAGCATGCCCAGGTGATTCTGAGTGGTACTGCTCCACTGAGTAACAGACCAACGCTGATTCAGCTCAGCACCTTTCCAATGAATAGAGATGTTCTGATGAAAAGAACGGTATGACTCAAGAATACAACCCTGTTAAACACTGCTGCTCTAAGCATGGATCCCTTTGGGGATTACCAGGCCTATTTACATGGTCCGTCTGAGATGGATAAGCTGTAAATTGCAAGCAGAAATGCTGATTTTTGCTTTTTGGTGCCTGACAAGGCTGATTTTTGAGGGTAGCTAGGTTGTTCCACCGTGATTTGTTCCGTCTTTGTCTTCAGCAAGTTCTGTTGCCAGGGGGAACACTAAGGCAGTGAAACATCATTTTTGCTGTGTACAATGTGCTCTTTAATGGTTTTATTCCATTTTGCTTATGAAACTCAGAAGCCAGCTATTGATTCTACCAAGACCTAGTGAGTGAAGATTAAAGCATTCCAACATGCTTGTCTACAGGTGTGCCACGGTGAATTATGATCTTCGCATAATTCATAGAATGAAAAAGTTGCACCAAGAAATCAACTGTTAATCAGTGTATAGGTACAGGAGATCAATCTTTGATTCGTGTATTCACAAATCCTGTTTACTTGGCCACATTAGAGAACAGACGGGTGTTCTGGAATGGATTCTTAGAAATGATGGATGTAATTGTCAAAACTGCCAAGGCCAATGTATAATGTTCAAAAAAGAACCAACTCATTTCAAGCACCTTCCATTTATCATTCATGCAATTTGACCCCCAGTTCTCTTTGTAATAACATACTATGAGGGAACAACTGCTGTGTTCATTCCTATATACTCCTGTGGACTTTCAAATATCATGCAGGTCACAGCCTTTCCAAAAGACTGAGGACATTTGTATATAACTTTTTTCCACCCTGCAGTATGTGGAAGCTATTACATTAAACCTGACTTTAATAAGAGTAAGTTTGTTTCCTATCGAATTTTTATGCTGCAGTACTATACCCATTTGAAAGAAACTTGTTCCAGAATTTCATGGGTTTTCCATTTAAGAAATGTAGATTGATTTATAATAAGTTTTGAAAAACATACCTAAATAATTTGCTTTTCAGGACTGAGATGTCCCTTCCATTGATGATGTATCTTAGTTGCTTAACATCATGCTGTGGAATATAAGCCAAATCTAAATAATGAGGGTTAGAGAAAAACTGTCCCTGTGGACAGTTAACTCCATAACTCAGCCGTTTCTTTTAAATACCAGCCTTGATTACAGCCAGGATACTGAGTCAAGGGGAATGGTATGATAGCTTGCATTTGTATGTAGGTCTAAGTATCTGGAAGTAATTCAAAGTAGTTTAATTTTCAGATTTAAAGAAAAAGAGAAATGTAAATTTTAGCTTTTTTAAGGTTTAAATGTGGTATTTTAGAATGCCAGAATCTCTATTTTCTGGTATCACTTTTCATAAAGACAAGGGGAAGACCTATGCTTCTGTTGATTTTTGGTTACCAATGTGTCCACTTTTTTTACATTTGGAGTTTGCAGCTTCTACTACTCTATTTTCACAAACAGTGGTACAAGTTAGTGGAGTGAACCTGAAAATAGATACCCAGCAGGTCATTTTCTCTCAGCCTAAAGAGGATAGGACTGTGTTTCACCATTGCAGAGGTTCACAATTATTTTTTAAATTGAACAGATTAATAACATACATGAATAGCACAACCGTTTTTTTTCCCCCTGGAGCATGACGATAACTAGACTGAGTTTGCTTTTCAAAAATCTAACACATAACACTGGGTCATATTCCATGGAACAGTTTAGAAACCAATATAAATCTGAGGATCTGGCTCAAGAGTTGTACAAGCCACTAGGCAAAACTGAATAGCAAATTAAGAGCTGGCACCAAACAGCTTTATGAAGAAGGTGAAGAGGCGTGGGACCACCAGGCACATGAACAGCTTAAATCACATGCTTCAATCTTATTGGTTTTTACAGATTCAATAAGAAAGCTTGTGGATGTGAAGAAATGCCATTTCTGCACTAAGACAGTGTCCCTGAAGCTTAAAGAAAAAAAATTTACTAAATTTTCCCTCTCTTCTTACACCACTGTCTTTTCATGGAAAAGTAACAGGCAGCCATGCACTTCTGTTGGGATGGCATATTTCTCCCAAATAAATGAGTTTATTTCTCCTCAAGCTCATGACATTGTAATCGAGTGGGGAAGTAATTTGCATAATTTCTTCATTTCTCATATAACACTGAAACAAGGCAGTTACTTGTAGGTGAAGGAACTGTGACATCACCCTGAAGGGCAACAGAAAGGTACATAGAGAAGCAATCATGTCTAAAAAAGCAGAATAAATTTTGTCTAACTTTTGCACCTTACAGCTAAGCTCTAATCTTAGTAACAGAGCTTTCTACTTAAGGAGCACTTCCTCCAAAAATACTCTATAAAATAGGGGGAAAAAAATCTGTGATACCTAGACCAGAGAACATCCAGAAAAATGAAGTGATGACTTCAGCTTACATGATCAAAAAATTCTTTGTGGTGAGAAAAAAATTAAGTTAAAAAAAAAAAAAAAAGAGTAAAAGATTCTGTCCAGAAGGAGCTTCAGGAATATGACAGGGAAGAGTGGGCAGTGTAGAAGAGTTCCACATTCCCTCACAGAAACGTATCTGCTGAAGACTTGAAAGGCAGGCTGCCAGGGGACGTCCAAGCGCTCTCCCTGTCAGACACCAGGCGTTTACCAGACTGAACCGAACATGAACCATCTCAGCACCCGGCCGAAGAGCCAGCGCAGAGGCAGCCGTGGCGCGGGAGGCGGTGTTGGCCTGGAAGCAGCAGTGACGCCCTGGCACACGGGGACGCGGGTCAGGCACTTCCAGCACGCGCCTGGAGCTGCCTTACACCCAGCCATGCTGACACGCACGGTGCTCTACGCTCAACTGAGCTCACGCGTGGACCCACTGCTTTTTAATGAATTAACACACCATAGGGCAAAACCTTTCGATCACTTCGGAATAAAAACTTGCCACTTTGAGAATATACTTCATTTGTGGTCACTACAAAGGGAGATGAATTAATCTGATTAGTTTTAAAGTCCTTCGCACCCCATTGCTATTTTCAGCCAACTTGATATTCAGGTAATAAATCCACTGTGGAGACAAAAGAATGCTTTGTAAGCAGCATCAGCTTTGAAGTATAACCCATGCTGCAGGTGGAGTTTGGGTAATGCTGCTTTTGTACATAAATCTCGGTCAACAAGTCAGACGCAGATCCTTAAAAAGTATCTATGAAAAAACATACAAATTAGTGCTCCTGAAGAAGCTACTCATTACACGCTTTCAGTGCATCACGACATCAGGCTACTGCAAGTCTTCGCCTCCACATGTGGAATTTATCAAGAAGAGCCAGTGGCAGCAACTAATCAGTAACCACAAATATCAGAGACACCCAGAGGCAAGATTGCACCCCTGCAGATATGCCACACAACACTGGATAACAGGCACACTAATGACAAAGGCTCGTGCTTAGGTACTACATATGACCCACTTACTTGCCTTCAAATTAGATCACGTAAGCTTGGAGTGCAAACCCACGGAGGTATTTCATTAGAAGGGCTGCTCTGGTCTCAGGTGCCAGCCCTGCACTACGAGGACAGGGGCTGTGCACTGCTCTGGCCATCAGTACCCGTCACGCACAGGCAGTGGTGTCAGAAGTTATCACTTGCAGATGAGAACTGTGAAAGATGTGAACACAAGTGTCAAGTTCTCCCTCTGGAGCACAGTGCTCATCCACTCAACGTGCATATATTGCTTTACCTCGGAGACTCAATGTTTGTGAACAGAAACTGCTTTCACATCTCACCTTCTCGATGTCTGCTGAGGCTTCCATTGAGAAATTACCCTGCAGTTTTTACAGAAGCAGGGAGTTTTATTGCTTGGTGGACCCTGCCTCAACCAACGTAGCACTCAGTCCTTGGAAAAGAGCAGGTGAATTTACAGTTGGGATACTGAGCTGGGACGTGAGGGCCCTGTCCTGAGATACCTGCTGTACTGTGCAGCTGTGAGATGTTGGGTAAGACTCTGCTCAAAGACTGTGTGCGAAATTTCTGCATCTCACAGGGCTGTGGAGTCTTAACAACTCTTAAGAGCTTGGACACTTCCTTTAGGATGAGAGGTTTTACTTCCTAACATAACATACGGCACAAAATTGTTATTACAGGGCATCCCTGGATGCTTTGACTGCATGGATTTTTACAAAACAATGATTATAGCCCAGAGGGAGGGTTTAATTCATACATTGCCACAGAAAGGTACTGGAGAAGAGTCACCAAAGAGATAATGAGGTGACTGTCATTAATGACCTGAGCTCAACGTGCAGAGTACACACCCTCAGCTGTCTCACTACCAACACAGAGCTGACTGCAGCTGTACACCTACGTTATTGATGCAATGCAGAAAGGCAAGATCATTTTGTTTATCAGAAGGCAAGATTCTGTCAGATGTCAGATTTGTCCTTTTCACAGTTTAAGTCATCCAACCCTTAAAACATAAACAAGATGCTCCAATAATCTGGATGTATGATTCCTTCTGAGTCTCCTACCATTCCCAGAACGTATTTGCAATAAGAACAGTTTTCAAAAGGTAGAAATTACTATTTCATAACAATCTGGTTATATCACAATAGTGCATGCTTTAACATTTTTCTTATATAAATACAGTTGATAATATGCCTCTCTTGTACATGCCAGGAGGGAATCCATCTTCACTGTTCTTTCAT
The DNA here is from genome assembly GCA_013398955.1 of Callaeas wilsoni. NCBI lineage: Eukaryota > Metazoa > Chordata > Aves > Passeriformes > Callaeidae > Callaeas > Callaeas wilsoni. The sequence continues at coordinate 210,787 of VWPU01001872.1, read as the reverse complement.
ATCTTGGTTAATAAAGGGAGTAAAAATATTTCTGCTTCCATTTCTTGCTAACACTGTCAGATAATGAAGTATGTATTACTTTAGGCTTCTGCAAAACAAACCAAAGGGACAGTAATGTCAGAGTGGAAAACGGAAGAAGAAAGTCAGCTTTGAAGTCTACCTGTACATCTCTGCACTGCCAGCTCTGAGCTCATTTTGAAATCAAAGAACGATCACACAAAATTCGAAGCAATCAGACATATATTGCTACACGGAGACTTCACATCACGTTCTTTCTTTTTAGCATGGAAAAGTAAAAACCCTGATGTTTTGAGATGAAGACTACAAGCAAATTAGTCACATCTAGCATATAAATAACATTTTCAGCATAACAGTGAAGAAAAACACACTGAAAACTTATTAAAATGTAGGTTTATTCTCCTGAACATTTAGTAGGAAAACCTGTCATTTTTATGCGGCGATGGCAATCAATTTTGAAATCTTCACAGATGTGCTCTTAAAGTTATTAATTTCACCAGGATGATTATGAATGCTTTACTCAGCTGTTCCACAAACATTAGAACAACACAAACCAAATCAAGTCCTAAATTAGGAGACTTGTCCTTCGTGCAGGGATTTTGGTTTTGCCTAGCATGCTCTGAATCTTACTTTGTTAAATGTGACTGAAGCTGAAGAGTTAAAAGCTTTAAAGATGGTTGACCAAATGAATGGAACAACAAACACCACGGTTATATTTAGTAAGCACCGATATCCTGGGAAGGGAAGGACCTTCAGCTGCTTGTAAGCTTCTTGTGAAAATGCCTGGGCATTAACACCTGGGAGAGCTGACTGCAGTGGAAAGGAAAACAACCTGAACGGGTCACATCTGACAACGTGACAGTGGGAACAGAGACTGAAATAGAAGACTGTACAAGTGTCAGACATGTTTGGTTCAATACCTGTTTCCTGGAACACTGTGGATGTTAAAATTTGGCAATCTGTTATTTAAGACAAAAACTCGCTAATGTTATGTAACCCAATAAAATACTGGGTTAACAGCATCCCATTCAGGGCAAGACAAACAAAGCTGCTGTCAATATTCCTTTTAATTAACCCAATAGTATTAGCTGCTTATGACTTCATTCCCCTCAGTCCCAGTGGGCAACCCGAAACGCAATTCTCACTATTACTTAGCTCCCGTGGCGTAATCCACAAGCGGCTGTCAGCTTGCTATGGCTAGTGACCTCTGACCCAATCACTTGCTTCCTTTTAACATTACTACCTTTGCACATTTAATGAACTTTGTACATGGCTAAAAAGATGTCAGCACAGCGAAACGATGGTTCCCGCTGTGAAGGCTCCATTGTTTCTATAAGTCTAATTGACCTTTCACATCACAGAAAACGAGAAAAAAAATCAATATAGTTACTTAGTCACCAGCCCAGTGCTATCTTTTTTAATTAATATGCTAACCGCATTGCTTTTGGAACACTGACACCCAAACACCCCTCGATGTACAAAAATGAATTCTCATTAATAACCATTCTATTAATCACTGTTGCCCAGAACTGGAACCTGACTGCGAAATCCCCCGGTGGAAATTGCTATAATCGTTCAAACTACAGGAATGAATTTTTTTTCGGCATAATTACTGCTGTCTTCTATTGAAAAATATCCATTAGATGGCAGCTTTTAGTTACGTAAATCAAGCTGATTAATTTTTAATTTTTCCCATTTATATGACTTTGCACAAGTAAAGACAATTTAAACGATTAGCTGAACAATTATTAAAGCAACTTGCAGTGGTTCAAATATTCATTTAGTTACTAGAAAAGCCATACATCATTAACTTCCAATTAAAAATTTGGGAAATGGTAAATGCTGATACAATAAAAAATACTCTTATCTCCTTGTCAATAAAGCAGTATACTGCTGTAAAAACATTGCTTTCATTTCGGCTGAAAGCAGGAGGTTCATCCAGTACCAGGTTTCTCCATCTATTTCATGAGCAAGGAAGAAGAGATCCTCTTACGTGTCTGAAAGCCATTGGGAAGAGGCATCCAATGGCAGCACAGCACTTCTGTGCCGTTCCCTCCAGTGCTCCTGCCTCTCATCCCATGTCTCAGACCAGGCTGGCACAGGCTGCTGAGCTCAGAATATGCCAGAACAACTATCTTTCCAATAAAAGCATCCTGCAGAAAGCCAGCCACTTTTCTATGTAACAGCCCAGCGGCTAGACTGTTCCAAAATACAAGGGGATTCATTTAAAATCTTACTCTCTGCCTCCTCTCAATGGCTATGGCTGAGTTGCCTAAAAACTTTCATGTGAATAACACCATGAATAGTCAGGAGCTGCTTCACTGAAACCAGAGCTAGCAAACAGTGGAAGGAAAAGAATTTTGATGCTAATGCTAAGCAATGAGACGCATCTCCAACATCAAGTCCATAGCTGTATTGTATATGGACTTAAAGATATTGTACCAAATTCAGAACAATATTCTGCCAGTGTGGCAAGCAAAATCTTCAGGTACATACACAGCACTGGCACTACTGCAGCTGCATATGTAATTTTGTACCTTTCTGGACCCAGCTGTTTCAAAGATTCTAATAAGGTGTGATTAAAATGTCATTTTCTGAGGCAGTAACAGGTCAGTTTTGTGTGGTGCAGCGTCGGATGATCTGTTTGGGGATCTGAAGGCAGCATCACTGCAGAAGAGATGAGCTTGCCAGGATATCTTGCATGTCTGACACAGCTGGTTCATGTGTATCACTGAACTGCACTGTGCCACTCAGGGCCCCTCTGAGACCACAGTCAGAAAGAAGGGGTGGTTGGAGATTTTTTTTATTTATTTAAATTGAAGAGTATTTGGTTTCTTTTGAAGACAAGTTCTTAAAATTAAATAGTCAAACTCACTGATCTTCATTTGTCAAAACACAAATTCAGCCATCACAAAAATTAAGGTTTGGGGGTTCTTTTAGTGCCTTGAGGTTGATTTTTCTTTTGTTTGTTTGGGGTTTTTACATAAATTATTCCATTGACACTGTCACAGGGAAGACCATGATCAATACAACTTACAGGAGTTCTATACAGAAGAACCACATGCTGTGCATAAATTGGGTTTATCTGCAAGGTTGTGAACTTCCTGATTTTTTGCTTTTTACCTCCAATTGTTACAAAAAAACTTAACCTCTGTGCTAACCAGGTAAATTACGTTACCACTGAGGTGTGAGCAATTCTGGACTGTACTTCTTCCCCTGTCCCTGTGTGGCTTCCCTCTCACCTCCAACACACACCAGAAGATAAAAGCTTCAGTTTAGACTGGAACTCAAAACTGTATTGCCATGAAATATATGCTTTTCAGGTAAATATAAAAACATAAAGAAGGTGAAATGAAAATATTCAAAGTCAGTGGTGTTTATGGATAAAATCACGGTGGGTTCAGGTCTTAGAGATTATTAGGTATCCATGGAAAATCTCTCTAGATCAGTACTAGACCTCACAATTTCCTTTTAAAAAATTCCACATGCACCACAGAGCCACCTCATTCAAGGGAACTTCCAAAACAATGTCACAATACTTCCCATGCTCTGCAAAAGAGTTCTGGTCCAATCCAATGTTTTCCTTATACTCTACCCAAATTTATTAAGAATTCTGCTTTAAAAAGCAGTTTTCACCTAGATTAAGTATAATCAGAAGTTGTAATTGATATTAAGCTCATGTGAGTGCTTGCAGTGTAAAACTTTAAGTCTTGTCTAATTTTGTTATTACTGGTATTACTTCATTTGGACTGGTCATAAGCTCTCCCTGTGTCAACATTTCCTTCCACTGAAGAGAAAATAGAAATGCTGAAATTTAGAAGTGGTGATTACCAGTCTATTATCATATCTTCCTACATATATAGCAGGCTGCACCTATATTCAAATAAATTTTCCTTCCATACATTCTTAAAACAACACACTGGAGCAATTTATAAATTGTAACACACTCATATTTGCATTTTTACATGGGTACCGTGAGACCAGTTTGCAAACTGAAGCTGGGGGTGAAAAAAATCAGACTTATCTGAATTTTTAAAAGTCCTTCAGAGAAGTCTGCCATGAAAATTGGAAGAGATAAAATGAAACACAGGTCTTTAGCACCCCAGTTTTTCATTTAAACCTACCTATCCCTTCCTCTAGGCTATTGGTGCCCCTACAGCAACGATCCTTTTAAGGCTATTTTCAACAGTTAACCGTCTCTCCTTGATATCAAAACTTACTCTAAACACTCTGCTTAGATGTTTTAATGTTCAGGATATTTGGATTTTGGGGAAAAGAATATGATTTAAAGAAGGTACTTTTTTTTCCTTTTAATAATAATTGGAGGGGTTACAAGTCCATTGAATATGGTTCTTTGGAAGATTATTGTTATCAACATCCAAACGGTAACATCTCCACAAAGAGAACAGAGAGTATGAGCCACTACTGTGTCAATTAAATCTTGGCATTCATTCATTATGTCTATGTCCTTTTCCTGCCTCTTTCTTCCTTGGTGGTCTTCTGGTATTTTTCTTAATACCAGCAGCCAAAAAGAAAAAAGAAAAGATACTAAAGGCAATTTCTTTAGTACAGTCACAGGCAGTCTTTTTTGTAGTTTAATATTTGAAACTGCAGCCCTTGTAACTTAGAGGGGCCACCACTCCAGTATTTACACAGATGTTAGAGAAGGCAGCCTGTAGCCATCCACCTCCGCCCCTGCGGTCACCTTTGCCTCTGAGCAGTCTTTGGGAGGTACATTAATAACATTTGTATTAGATACCCATTTCTCAGTTACAATATTTTTATATCGCATTGTCTGTGTGGAATGTAACTTAATATACATCCTTGATGCAGGGAGATGTTTACATAGTATTTTATGATTAGTTCAGTTGGAGACCACTGGGTTTCACAGGTTAGTAACAAAGGCAGAAAGCAGGCAAGATATAATTAAGGAGTTCCAAAAGAACTGCACACAAGAAGTCAGGAATACATTTAAAAGAGATAATAAACAGCTAGCTACAAAGAAGAGATAAAATTGATTCAATCTTTAAATCTTTCTTATTGAAATTAAAGTAAAATATCTTCAGGAAAGCCTGAGTAAAGATAAAGAGGCTGAAATTGCAGAGGCATTTTATTTTTTAAAAGTAAGTCATAATTGCTTAGTAATGCAATTGAGCAATAAATTTTGTCCCTCCCTGACCATCTTGCTTTGGCTTTCTGAAGTCCTCCAAAGAAGCAATAGTACAGTTAACAAAAAGTATGAGAGGGACTTACCTAACATTTCCTTTGATTCTACCTTTTAATTTGCTCCTCTCCTTCTATGGAATACAGAATGCAATTGGCAGAGGGTTTATTCCATAGGACCTTCCTGCCTCTTTAATCTGCAGCTTTGCTTTCTGAGCGCCTGCAGGTGCCCGTGCCCTGCTGGCAGGGCGAGTGCAGGTCTCCCACTGGGAATTTTACTCAGCCAGGTATCCTGCTGCCCCGCTGAGCCACAAACACTGAGCAGAACCTGCCAGGGGAATGTTTGCATTGTGGCTTTGCCTTTCGAATCAAAAGGTGTTAAAGATGTCATTGAAGAGCTTAGAATAGTGACTAAGCAATTTCTATACTTCAGTCTCTCAAGGCCTAACTTAGCCATATGGCCTCCTGCAGGTATGCCTAATAACTCCAGCCCCAGTGCCTATATCTTTTCACACCTTTTTACCAAAAAGGAAGCATTGTCTTTGATTGTCCATCAGCCCTAATCCTTTCTCAGCATGAAGCTTGTTAGCATAATTGGAGAGAAGAAACCAAAAAGGTACATTATGTGCATCTATGTGTTTCTCTTTCAGTGAGGGAGGCTGTTTGGATGAAAGACCACTGTATTTATGGCACTAATCCAGCACCTACGGGTTCCCTCGACAGAAGAGCCTCTACCTTTTCAGGTTCTGATTTAATGCAAGTGATGAAAATCACACACATAGTTTTGTGATTGACAGTCACCATCCCCACGACAGACTGGCACAAGCGCCTGTCTCCAATATTAGGCTCTCTATCCAAAAATAACTATGGAAAGTGACTGGCATCCCTGAACTCAACCTCAGCTTCCTGGTCAGTTAAACTATAAAACTGATTGCAAAGAAATTAGGGAAGATTGTTTTCGGCCTTTTTTTCCAAGAGCAACAAAGATTTTTAATATCTTGCCCAGGACACTGGAGGCTAAGAGAATAAATAGGAAGGTAATGAGCCATAAAAACTTCAAGGCAGTTTTCCTCTTCTACCGTCTTAGTCTTTAATGACAAGCAGTTAAAGAACTATAAGCAACAATAAGAGAAAGCCAACCATCCATCACAGCCGCTCTGTATTGGGACTTACTTCGTATTTCAGTCTTCATCTCTCATGAATAACAAGCCACAAATGCCAAAATAAGTACAATTTATCATTGATTACACACTTTGTCAAGCTAGGAGAAGAATCTTTGGTATTTCTATTTGCATGACCCAGGATTTCCACACAGCAAGATCAGGATGACCAGCAAGGGTGAGGTATTTGGCTTCTCTCTCATGTAATACATCCAGTATGACATAATTCACACTAGCTCACTCTTCATCCGACTTCCCACCTTTCCTTCTACTCACCACGATAAGCTCAAATTCCCTTCTACTTGCAACACTTTTACTACTCAGAGTGCATGCAACTTGCAGTACAAGTACAGCCTGCCACGGAATCATGTTTCTCATTGCTGCTAAGTCAGTAAAACACTTTGCCATCAAGCACATCACTTGGACTTTTCTGTAACACACAGCTGCCCAGTCTTGTTGCAGACAGGAATACAACGTCAGTTAACTCGGTTTTTAATCACTTCTGACCTCACAAACCTAAAGTTTTTCCTCCATTCCATCGCCATAATATGTTGCAATATGCTAACAAGAGACCACTTTCTTAAGAAAGGTTAAAGATAGGCAACAATCTATTCAGATTTTTAGTTATTCCTGTTATCAGAAGACACTAGTAGCCCTAACATTCAAGAACCAGGGAAGGGGAAGCAGGTAGAACTCAAAACAAAAAAAAGGACAAAAAAATAAAGAAACTAAACAACAATAAAAATCCACACATCACAAAACAACACAAAATAAACATTTTATCAACTCTGCATGTAAAAGGGATAAGGCACATGAAAAGCAGGATTCCTTCCATAGACTGAGTAATCTCCTTGCTATTTTAGATACCAGAAATGTAGGATTTAAAGGATCTTGAAGCCTAGACACAGAATGCTCCGTTTTCAGCCACAATATCAGTCAGCTAGTTTTCCACAGCCATGGATACATACATAAGCAGAAAATGAAACCTTGGTCTTATCCTGGCAAATGAGCCTAGCCCAATTACCCAGGTAACCTGGCCATCTAAAGTGGTAGCAGCGCTCCTCTCCTAGATCCTTCATAGATCATTGCCAAAGTCTGCTTGGGGATTAAACATTTACTGAAATAACTGATGTGATTGCAAACCACCTCGAGCAGTGTCCTCACGTGAACGCACTTTTCCCACAAAGGATTACCTTGGACTCCAGGAGAATAGCACACTACATACTTTTGCAGAGCCAGAAGATGCATTTCCTTAATGGTTTTCCAGGACACTATCAATATTAAATAAATATCAGTCATTACATGTAAATACATATAACAGTTTTAACATAACAGTTTCTTCCCTCTGCAGGAAAGAAAAGGAAAATCCATCAAAGAACGGTGCATGGGGAAATCAAATATCAAATGCTTCCTGCTTCCAAGAAGAGATGTAATATTCTATGAATGACTGACCTGGCTCTGACCTTGATCATGGTAAGAGATTTGTTTTGGTAGTCTGCTGTAGCCAGCAACCTGCAGAGCAGTTTGGGAATCCTACCAGAGGGAGTTCTCAATGCTGTAGTTAAGAAGCACATTTGTTTATGTGGAGATACTACAGCAGATATGGTATTGCAATAATATATTTCAGATTGCTTGACAAATACATTAAAAGAATGCTAGATAATTAAATACATAAGCATGAAAGGCTTTTCTTGAAGATAACATAAGGTGAGATGTAGCACTCACCACAGTGATTTCTGTAACAAAGGCAGCATTAGAACAATATCAGTGGATTTAATTATGGCCAGACAACAAACTCAAATAAATTTTCTCACTCAATTTATGCACTACTGACCCCAGGTATCACAAAAGATTGGAGAAAAGTTCAGATCTCTGTATAAAGCAGCAAGTACATATATTACCTCCATATAAAGCACATGAAAATACAGAGAAACTGAACAAAGCACCAACATTTTCATGTTTAACACAGACACAAGCCAATTTTGATTTTTTTCTGCATTTAACTTGGTTTTGCTTTCCGTGAAAAAAACAAAATTTAAAGAATGTTCAAACTTCCAGGACTTTTTAGTTGAATAAATTTTAAACTTACTAATCAGACACTGAAAACACTTGTGCCTAGGCAGCTTTTAAGCCACTTAAATATGACTACTTCATGCCTGAAGTTTTGTCTTTTGTTTCCTTCTCAAAAGCAGGGTTTTGTTAGGTGGCCTGACAAAAATGCAAGTTGGAAAAAAGACAAAAGTGCAGTCCTGCAATAATTGTCCACCCAAGATTTATTGCTTATTATTCTATATTGCTGCAGCCTTCCAGTACTTAAACGGAGCTTACAAAAAAGAGGGAGAACTACATTTTCCACAGGCAGATAGTGATAGTACAAGGCGGGGTGGTTTCAAAGTAAAGAAAGTAGATTTAGATTATGTATCAGAAGAAATTCTTTAGTGGTGAGGCACTGGCACAGGCTGCCCAGAGAAGCTGTGGATGCCCCATCCCTGGAAGTGTTCAAGGTCAAGGTGGATGGGGATTTCAGCACCATGATCTGGTGGAAGGTTCCCTGCCCATGGTAGTGGGTTGAAACTGAATGATTTTTAAGGTTCCTTCCATCCCAGGCCATTCTAGAATTCTACTGTTTTATTATATATATATATATATATTATACACAGACTTATAGATCATTTAGGTTGGAAAAGACCTCTTAGACCGAGTCCAACCACTGAGCCAGCATTGCCAAGTCCACCGCTAAACCTTGTCCCTAAGCACCACATCCACACAAATGTATATTTATTTATTCCAGGGAGGCAAAACTCAAGACAGCTGGGTAACACATGGTGACTTGAACACACTAGAGAACCAAGAACAAAAAAAAATTAAAAAAAAAAAATTCTTGGAAAACTAGAGAAAAGACAGGTAACCAACAGTAAATATCAGTGGAAATCTGTGACTCTGAACAGGTGAGATGCCAGCAGGTTCAAAGACTTTCAGGTAAATTCCAGTAATTAAACAGAACATCCAGCCTACAAGGCCAGCTTGATTCCATGGTGCCATGGGATGTTCAGAGCTGTAGCAGAAGCCCTCTGCCCTGCAAGTACAGGCACAGTGCCAGTCCTGCACAGCACAGTGACCTGCTGCACAGGGCACTGGTGTAAACTGTCCCAACAATACCGAAGAGTTGTCTCTAAAAATACTCTGCCAAGTCTACAGCTGTGTCTTTTGTCACTACTGAAATCACTGCATTGTCCAGGGAGCCAATGAAGACGGGGAGTGCCAGGTGGGACAGGCACAGGGCACGAACTGCTGCTTGGGCAAAGGATGTTCCCTGTGGAACATGAGGAGCCTCCAGCAGCGCTTTTAGGTGAGGAACACAGAGGACACACCCTGAGTGCTTCCAGCAATCAAAGGCAGCACATCCCTAATTGGCAAACTCCACTTTCACACGTGGCAGCAAACAGCTAACTAGAAGGCTGAACGTGAACTGAAAAAAAAATTTCCCTGCATAGAAAGGACCCAGGAGAAAAATAACATTTTGCATTTTTTGTACAGGTATGAAAAGGCTCTGCTAACCAGAAAAGCTTTGGTGGTATCACAAAATAAAGGTGTGAACCTTACCTCAGTATGAGAGTAATTATGGATAAGCCATAATGTGTTCTCAACTCCAGTGTGATGGTGTTTATATTTCAGGTGTAGTGTGAGTTTAACTTTAGTGGGTTGGTGATTAAATTTAAGGTATATATGAATAATACATGGGGAATAAAATGGGGCATTATTATAGACAAAAGAAGTGAAATAACCAGTTGGAGATGTTGTTACAGAACTCTGGAAGTGCAAGCTTCCAGATGTTTATGTTCCCCAGCTTAAAAGATTAATGAGAACACTAAAGATTTATACCCGGCCCCTGGAGCAGAATACAAGTGGGGTTTTCTAGGCATGAATCTCACCACTTCCTGAACGAGGCAATTTTCCAGGTTCAGTGTGGTTGAAGCTAATTTGCCTGGAATTACCTGGACTCAAAGCCATTTAAATTCAGTCTTGACAGAACCTCAAGGGAAACTTGCTGTGCTGGCACATAAGACATTTGAACCTTGGGAGCGATTTCATGGCATAAATAACAGTTTTCTGTGTTTTGAATTCTTGGATTAGCAATGATTGAGTAGACTGCACTGCTCTTTGAGCTCTAAAGCTGCTTCCAGAGCAGAGACAAAACACACACAAGACAGTATCTAGACACATGACCTACTACTGCTTGCACTTCACAAACTTGGTTGTCTTGATGTTATTTTGTCATCCGTCACAAGTTGGTTTTGAATGAAAGAATGAAGAAAATCAACCCAGCTCCGTCATCCAACACCAGAAAACTAGCCTCCTGTCATGGTAACTCCACTTGATTTGAAACACTGCAGGATTTATCCCAAGTTGCGGCAAAATGCAGGAACTGATGTATTCACCACTCCTACCCTTGCCAAAGTGTAAGCCTACATTTCCACATCTCCGCTACATTTACAGTATCCACATAAAACATTTTATAGCAATTAGTTTTTTCTTGACTGGCTGAGTGTTTTGTTTTTCAATAATGTAAGACTACTTGCTTCTGGAAAACTGGTTTTCAGGGAATCAGACAGCAAGATTTTGAAGGTCCACACGTGCCTGTTCTTATTCATGGTGACCGTGAATGAATACCCTCCACTCTGCCAAACAGCCCTTCTCACTAAACCAGCTTAAAACTCCTCAGAATCCCTGAGGTGAGAGAAGTTGGGAGCCACAAGGATAACCACTTCAACAGGCTAACCTGATAATGGGAACTCTCTTCTTCACAAACATCTCTTCCTTATTTCCAACCCTCTTTAGAACAACACCATTTTCCTTTACCCAGCATGAGTTTGTGACCATAACATTCATGTAAATCACTTACCACTTCCAGCCAACACCTCCAGTTTCCAAGCCAAAGGAACACAAGGAAAGCCTCCAAATCCACTGTTTTCTGGCCAATACCTAGAATTACCTCCTTCCTTTGCTCCTAAAACCAGTCAGGCAAGCCCAGCCTGCAGAGCTTAGTAGCCCCACCCAGGGTGGGGTTGGCCCCTCAGCTGCACATGGTCAGTGCTGCTGTTAACCCTTCATGGGTGGCACAGTGAGAGCCCAAACCTTCTCCACCCAGGTTCAGAAGTAAATAAGTTTCATTCTGAGCATGAAATGTGGTATGGGTTACCCCAGAATTTTTCAGGCACTGCCATAGCTGACTGTCATTAGTCTATTAAGTTTGTTGGAAAGAACCATATTGTCAATTCAATGCCCTACATTTATTGTTACCAACCTAAGGATGCCTTCCTAAGAAGTAGCAGTGAGTTTAGTAGCCAAAAGACTTGTTACCCTCTCAAAGCATTATGGTCAAAATTGTGCGTGAATGATTTTTTTATGTGGACTGATGTGCAGAGATGTTAAGCAGAAGTGGTCTCTCAGAAAACTCTTATGACATTGCACAAATTATCAGAATTTGCATAAGTGTAGGGGAATTTATGGATCAGAATCAGAGGTTAGCATGCAAGACATTTTTGAAAGCTCTCCTTGCCCCAGACACATGTTTTAAACGTTCCTGTGCTCCAAGGAGTACAGAGTTTGGATGGTGCTTTTGGTAAGAAGCAGTAGATCAGTATGTGTATCAAATATGGTGATTGCAACAGCTACTCCAGACCCTCTGCTTTTACTCAGCTTGGAGGCACTGCTACCACAGTTTGTGTTGGTTAGAGCAGTTCAGCAGCAGCCCCCCGTGCATTGCACATCGTGTGTGTGCATGCCAGCAGCTCTCCACAGTCCACTCCTCACTGAGAATGAGGGGCTTGGTGACACTTGATGCAAATGCTCAGAGAAGCAGAGAAGTGTTAGAGAATTCAAACTCGGCACAGTACACATGTATCTCCCAGCACTTCTGGGAGAAATCAGGCTTGGTTCACTTGGACTAACCAATTAGCTCCAAAACAGGATGAGTTTTGCTGTGTCAAAGCTGTCTACTGCAGAGCTACTTGGTACACCTGCATAATGGTCTAAGCACCGGGTTTCATGGACTTTATTATGTTAAGGTCCAAAATAGCCCTTTGGAAATCTGACTGCTACCAAGAGTGTTTCCACATGTTCAGTTCGATGGGCACAACCTGAGAGGACTTAGAAGACCCCAGCTGGATCTGACTGGCTTTAAGATAACTTCTCTCTCCTGTACCTCCTTCCATGGAAATAGAGCCAGACAAGCCAGGAGGTGAGCACACACAGCCATCATAGATCTGGATGGTTTATTGGCTCAGGCCCTGTGTGACAGGAGGCCAGCTGTACTTGCCTGCTCCTGAGAGCAGTGTCAGTGTTGCTGCACCTGAGCAGTTGGTCCTGAGCTGTCCCTGCACCCATGGCACAAATAACTCAAATTTGGCTGACTGGAGGCTGACCACAACAGGCTCCAAGAGCCCCTTTCTCCTTCTGTGAACAGAAAAAAGGCAGCAGCCAATAGATAAAGGAATAATTTTCTGCATGCCTCCTTTCTACTTATTAACAGGCATCTATTGGTTGACAACGCAAATAGGATAGTATTTCTTACTTTTTATGTTAATACTGTGTAACTTAATAACTTCTTTTGAAAGTGTTTGCTGCCAAGCACCAGGATGTCAGATGAAGCCCATCATATAAAAGGAGTCTGACATGACTGCTTTTAAAAAAGCAGGCTTCCTAAAGATACACTATGGAATCAGTGAGTGAATGTATAGATGTACATATGTGCACAAAGAGAAGCCAGATTATCATCAAAGTGGTTCATCTAGTTTTACAAAGTACATATGAATTCACTAGTTATTTTTTCTGGGAATATAGTCCTACCTTACAACCCTCCACCCCCAGTTTAGAGACTTCTTTTACATACTTTTTTACGAATCCTGAATTAATTATTGATCTGACTGAAGATAATGGCCATGGCAGCAGTGAGGAGTCCCCGGGTGCAGCCCGTGCTGGCACAGCTCTGGGTGCCAGCTGCCGTGGGGTCCTGGATCAGGTGCCAGCCGTGCTCACACGCGGCTGCAGCCCTGCCAGAGGCTGCCCAGAGCAGCAGCAAACGCTGCTGGGCAGCAAAGGTGAGCCCTGCTCGGACATGGCTGCACAGCCTTGTGGCTCCCGTCCTCAGCAGCTCGCTCGGACTGTCACCACACTCTCTTCCACCGCACAGACGCTGTCTGTGCGTCAAAACCTGCCCTGACAGATGTCAGTCATTTGCTTCGTGTCAGTTAAACTCAGGGGCTAATCGAGGAAATAGATTCGTCCCGGAGAAAATATTTGATAATATTTTAGCTATATTAGAACATTAGTCCAACGCTAAAGTTTTAGAAGCGATAAGGCAATTTTAGAAACCACTCAAACCCTTGGCGCAGGCTGAGTCTCTCAGAGTTCCTTCATATTTCTCATGAGGTGTATATAGTAACTCCTTGATTTTAAAACACCATTTACGTGGTCAATATAAAATAGACTTTAAAGACATTCCACTGTAAGCTTGATATCTACCTTTCATATGCTGCATTTGTGTTCTCATTTGCAAACTATTAGCAGCAGTTTTGTCTGATAGGCTGGATTACATTTGGAAAATCACTCTGGTGATTAAGTTGCTCTTACTTACGTATTCAGAACCAAAACATGCTTATGATTATCATGGTAATTTTTTCTCTCTGTGCTGCTAATTTGTGACAGGATGGTACTGATATTTGTTAAAATTGATTAAAAATAGTAATTATGTGAAAAAATCTGAATATTGTTTGCCTGGGAAAATGAGAACAATATAAGGCTTTACTTTGCTGATTTTTAAAAAAAAATTTATATAGTAGTTGTTAATATTTGAATTTTTCAGTTCTGTGTAGTTTGGGTCTACTTGATAAAGCATACTTGAGATTGATATGGGATTTTAGATTATAAGCAGGACATCTATGATTAAAATATATTCTTTAAAAGGTTTTCTTTTAGTTATCTTTCACTTTCATCTGGTGAAGGGTAAGAGATAAAACAGACGTTTGTTGTTTACTGTACATCTGGAGTATAAAAAAAGCATTATATGAGGAAAGGATATTCCATGAAACACTATGTCAGACACATTTGCAGTGAAAACTCCAGAAATAGCAAGATGTTAGATAATTAAAATGTCTTCCAGGTCTAAACCATAGGGAGCTGGAGTTTTAATCACGTAGAGTATATTCATGAGAAGTTTCCTCTTTTATCTACATGATCAGATTTTGATGCTTTCTTTTAGGAAGAAATAAGATCCTGCTCTGGAGCACAAACGTTGTTATATTCTCTTGTATTGGCAGCACTCACGGAATCAAACACTTTTGTAGATATCCGGTTTTTTGTTTACCTTTGCCTTAAGAAGGTTGTGCAAAAAAAATTTCAAGCTCAGTTTGTCCTCAAAGTATACCCATCCCTTTGGGTTCGACCCACCTGGGGAGCAGCTGAGCAGGGACATCCTTCTGCAAACAGCTGCTGCCCCTGCCAGAACAGCACTGGAGAGCAGCAGCCAAGGACCGGAGCCTTGTTTTACTGGGAACGCCACATCTATCCTTAAAAGGCTTAATAAAGTGCCTGCTATGATAACAAGGTAAATGTAACGGGGACATTTCTGCTGTGAGGCCTTCACTGGGCTGTGGAAAAACTGGAATGAGCTTAGTGGGGGAAAAATAAGATTAGCCATTTTTTCATAGCTAGAAGATGGTTTCACGGCTAAAGCACTTCACTAATCTTATTTTCTAATTCTGCCACATCTTTTATTAACTTATTTTTCATCTTGTAGCCCCCACACAACCATAACATTTAAATAATGATACACTGGTATCTGTACCATCTTAGTCTACGCCTAGTCAGATCTAGTTATTGAGCAGTATTTTAACAGCTACGGTAATTTTAAGGAACAATTTAGATTTAGGCTACGTTAAGAGAAAGGAAAACACATCAGTGCCAAATTAGGCTCTGATGAGGCTCTTGATCACTTTCCTTTCTCCTGACAAAAACAGAAGGTGCTAGTAATGCTGAGAAGGTCTGTGTCCCTGATGAACAGATGTTAATAACAAAGAGCATCTTCCCCATGTTAAATAGCCAAAAGAAGAGATATTGCAGCGATTGATAATGATACCCATATATCATGCATGCTAAATCATGACTAAATAATTAAAATCTGTGCATGATACTTGTTTCAGGCAAGTAAAGCAGATCACAGTTTTAGCGGTCAGAGGAAATGAAATGCAGCTTTGCAGAAGTGATTGTCACTGAGCACACACAGCATTATAAAATACACAAAGAAAATTAAACTAGGAAAAAGGCAATTGACTGTGAGCAGCTTATTCAGGACTGAGGGCTGGCGATTCAGTGGTGGTTTGCCTCCTGGTTGTTTTGATGAATTGTTTGAATATGCGTTAATGTGGAGAGAGGGAAAGGAGGGAGGTGATGAGAAGAAAGTTCTCCCAGAGTAAGGTTGGTGGCTGGGTGCTCCCTCTCGCTGGTGGCAGGACCTCTTCTTGTTGCTGCACAGGCTCTCCACCCTTTTTGGCCACAAGAAGTCATGGATGGATGGACTGATGATATTTCCTGCAGGGGGGAACTAGCTGAGTAGAGCCCGCTAACAAATGCTACACACTGTATTCTGCGTGGTCTCTGCTTCACCAGCTCTGCTTGCGTTGGCAGGAGCACTGGAATGATGGTATTGCGCCAGATTCACCCAAGAAGGCGTCCCCCAGCTCCCACACTCCCTTGTGCTGTGCCTGTGACCTGCAGGGCCCCTCCCCAGCGGATATCTCCCCCTGCACACATCTGTGTGCAGAAATGGGGGGAAGGCGCCGTTTCCTGAGGCCTGCCCATGTGCTGTGGCCAGCTGAACTTATGGAGACCCGTGCAGAGAGCAGCTTATCTCACGTTTCATAAAATGAGGGCTACAAAGCCAGTGCAGCTCTGTTAGCTGTCACACAGACCTTTCCTTCAAAGCACAAAGAAAAAAAACCAAAACACCCTATTATTCAAAACATGAAAGAAGAATTGTTTGAAATTAAATTTTTCCTCCTACCCTTTTATAGAAACAGATTAAGTGACTTTTGAGGAATAAGAGAAAGTATCTGCTTCATGAAAGATATATTTACTTGAAGTATTAAAATTGAAGTTAAAGTGTAGCTTTTTGTACAAATTAATTTAAAACAGATTTCGCTTGATAAATTTGCATAAGCACATACACAAAACTTTGAGAACTATAGCAACAGGAATACTTTAGAGAATGAATTAGCAACTTAGTTAACAATAACTAGCAATAATTAGCAAGCTAGCTAACAATAAATGGATATTCCCAATGAGGACCATGTGCTCACCCATGCTGCTTTTCTAAGACTGGTGCTCTTTGACAATCCAAATTCAAGGGGGTGGAGGGAACCAAACACATTTGTGTATCATGATATCATGACAATCTATCCCTGTTTTCTGCCAGTTATAAATTTTAGGTTTCCACATTACATGAAACTTTATTTTCAAATTTAAAAATGTAGAGAACTGTTTTCCTCATTTTCCAATCACTGTTAATATAGCAATACTGAGAAGAGTAAGTTGTCTTTTCCAGGTGCAGTTGTGATGTCCTGATATTAATTACAGAATAAACACAATGATACAAAAAAATTACTTCCCATTATCCTAATTTTCATATTGTATTTTTCTATTATTCCCACTCTTTAAGTATTAAAGAACTACGGTGGCAAACAACATATACATACCTGCTTTCATTTTGGTATCTTTAAGCATGGTACTCTTTTCTTTGCACATGCATCCCAAAGACTTTGTGCTGATTAATGTCAATGCTATGTCAGTTAGAGAAGGAAAGTTTTGATTTTGCAGTTGTTTTAGTAAGTGTCGAATTTGTCTAAGGCATGGACACATAACGCGTTTGTCAGAGTCTTTTGGGAATGTGCTCTTTTTTCTGTTTCTTGCTCCATCTCCTGTAATCTTACATGGTTTGGAGTGCTGCAGGTTAATGATGTAATTTAATCAGAGATTATTCTTTCTATGCAGTCATGGTAATAGTCAAAGATTATGGCAGTGGAGTTGTTAAAAGGACTTGAAATAATGGCAAGAGATCAACATCACATCTTCAAAAGTGTTCCTACGTGTTCTGACTCTGAAAGTGGAGATCCCCTGTTTGCATCTTTGTGAGAAGCCAAAAATGTTTTTTAAAAATTTGAATTGAAATACACCTGTGGTACGTCAGGCAGGCCCCTGTGTGAGGAGGTAAAAATGGGACATGGTTTAGGTCTCTTTTGTGTCACTGAAAGTGTATCCTTTGGCTTGGAGAGCAATCCTAACCGAGCGCCAGTACGTGAGGAGTCTTCCAGCTAAAATGAAACAACAGAAATAACAGTCTATTCTTTGTCACTGTTTTGGTGGGGTTTTTTTTCTCTTTTATTCTAAACTTACATTTTCCTTCATCCTGGTAGGTCATCTTTTTTCTTTTAACAGCCACTAATTATTGTCAGTTTTAGTTAGTAGTACAAGATGGAGGCTTAGCATTATATTGCGGCTGAGACCTGAAATTATTTCCTTTAGCTGTATCGATGTAGTTTCCTCTGTAAAATAAACACTTGAAAAATGAAGTGTGTTAACTTTAGATTTCTTCTTGGAAGCCTAAAGAATGACTGTTGTGTTGGACTGTTGAAGGTGAATCTGGAAATCACAGAGAATAAAAGTGAACCAAAATCTGTATATTTCAGATTATAGTTTTAAGCCGTTATCTTTCTGTTCTAAAGGTTTCTGTATGTGAGTTAAAAGGGGAAAAAAATTGCACAAAAAACCCCCCTATAACACATTTGAGCATCATAAAGCAATTCTTCAGGGTACAATAACAATTGTGAAATCTCCAAACACAGTAAGTAAAGTGGAGAAAAGTATTTTAGCAAAAGGATATTTTAACAACTAGAAAAATGCTCTTAATTGTAGCAAAAGGAATCTTTTAAACTAACATGACAAGGTACAGGCAAAAATTAATATTATACGCTAATGTTCTTTTTAGTGAGTAGCTTAGGTTGATTTATTCATTTAGGTAATTATGTACCACAATATTAGTAATTCAGAGTAAAATTGAATTAGGAAACACAGAATAAATTGAAATTGTAGTCATATTTCTTTCTCACTGTGTAAGGAACAGAGATGTATTGATGTAAGTTCCAAGTGTACAGCATAAGTTAAATTCCCTAGACTGCAATTTGATCAAAAAGCATTAGACATTTACTTAGGCTATAATAGGTCCTTGCCATTGGATGGCAGTAAAATTCTACATCAATCACTAGAAGCAAAGTGAACCTAGGAAAACAATGGAATTTTTCCTTTTTTATTTAAGAGTAGAAAGCTTGAGGGGGGATGGTGTTGCCTTAAATGCTGTGATAAGCACTAATATTAAAATATGTTTCCTTCTTCTATGTTAGGAGCATTTTAGAAATAGGAAACTCAATTTTCTATTATGTGGAAAATCATTTATTTCTTCTTGAGAGGAAAAGCAAATCTGAGCATATTGAAAAGACAATGCAAATTTATTGTGTTTATTGCTATCAATCTATCAGAGGTTTATAAATATATATATATAGAATGTACTTTTTTACTCAACAAGATTTGTTATATTTTGCACACTATAGAAATTATTTTATAAATAATCAGCCTTCTGTGGTAGCATTGTAGAAGATTAATTCTTTTCTTTTGCGTCCATTATTATTGCAAATATTGTGACCAAGAGAGTTCCTTTTTTAATAAGGAAAAAATCCATCTTTTCTGTATGCACATAATCACAGCACACGTGCATGAAAACACCCTCTGCGTAGACAGAGCCTTTTTGTAGAGCAGTTTCATATCACAGGCCGTGTTTCACCACCTTTGTTCAGACCCTACCAGGACCAACAGCCATGCAGGTTTCTGGAAATCTGGTCTATGAAGCAATTAAGTTTCTGCAAGGTGATCAGCACTGAGGATTCACAAGTCATTAAAACAAAGGACTCTGTTTAGTTCTATTCCTTGTCTTTGACAGGTAATGTCAAGATTTAGACCAACAATAAATACATCTTTTTTGGTTTTTTTTCAATTGATATTATAACCAACAAAGAATAAGGTGCAACTACCATGTTCTTAAAATACTGTTTATATAAACTACACATTAAGTAAAGGGAAAAAAAATTATTATCAGACAAATTATCCTGCAACATTCATTTTCCACTTTCTATTTTGAGAAGCTTCACATGCAAATTAGTTTCACTTTTAAATGTGCAAGTCTTGATCAATGAAAATCAATAGGAATATTACGAATACAATTACTATCACAGTAATTACACTGGTTTTTGATTGGACCCCTTTCATACCAAAAATAGATTTTATGTGTTTAGCAAATATAGAGAATTATATTTTTACAGAACTGAACTAAATAGAGCAAGAAATGTGTTCAGCATATGGTCTCACATGAAAAAATACAAATTCTTATGTCTTCATTTAATTTTTTTTTAAAAAAGGTTATAAATTTAGTAGCTTGAATTACAATCTAAATAGCAATAAAATAAGTCAACTGTTTTTCACAATGTAGTCAGGGTGGTCTAAAAAAAGCTAAAGGCTATTAATCAGGATTTCCTGGGATCAAACCACGGACTTCCTAGCAATTTATTCACTGACTTTATATTTAGAGTCTTTTAAAACTTTATAGCTTTTCAAAAAGGATGTTAGGCATTAAAGTTTGGAAATCATTTAACAAAAACTGTTATGGAAAAAAAAGAGAGAAAATAGCTTATCACAAACTCATTCTTAGGAAAGAATGTGTAAAATGTACTCAATGGAACCATACTAATCTGGGGTTTATGACAGAGACTGTGAAGTGAAGCAGTGCCACAAACCTGGTGATACAGTCTTAGTTTCACTCACAAGGACTTATCATTGCAATGCTCCTGAACTGAAATAGGAAATCCCCCACAGAAATATTTCTCCCCCATGTTAAGGCCATGATCCTACAGCTATACCATCAACTTTGGGGGTTTGAGCAGTGCCAGCTAAGCCAGCTGAAGTACTCATGTATTTAAGATAATCATATACTGGCAGGATCAAAAGTGTAAGATTTTGTTGTTGAAATCCCCCGAGACCTAGTGCTTGGGACTAAATCTTCTGAGGTCCAGACACTATAAATTCACTTCTATTTAGTGAGCCTGAACAGCCAGCAATTGGCTGTTCATATCCTTCTCACATTTGTATTTAGCCCTAGAAGTGTCATTAAGACTCAAGCAGAATTTCTTGAGGTGTTCGGAATTCCTAATGTACCAAAATTTGAGATTTTTGGCATCTCCCAGTGGGATTTGGTGCAATATAGGATCAGACTGCAGCTGAAATAAAATTTACAGTGCTGTGATATGTAAAATAAATCTGTCAAAAGATCATGTTCTTCTAGAGTCGTGTATTAAGCCTGCAATTCCTCATTAGGAAGAAACTAAACAAACTACTGCACTATAAACCACTCTTGGTGATGCAAATGAAGCCCATGTAATATCTAAAAGCCTTTTTACTGCCACCGCTACCCACAACCTGACCTTACTTCAGTCATACACCAAACTAATTCTACTTTTCTTGTTAGCTCCTAACTTGCTATGATGTAAAAAAGCCTATGGCGTTAGTGTGAACATTCCAGGAAGCTTTACCCTAATCTTTGAAAGTGTGCTTTAGGTTTTGAATAGGAAATTACTCAATCTGCACTTTTATAAACCTTAAACAAAAATGGGATCACCAGATATGCACAAGTGAATTTAAACAAAATATTAGCTTAATAAAAAAGTAAGAAACTAGCTTTAAAAAAACTAAGAAAAAACAAATTTTAAGGTCATTTTTTGTACACAGTGACAAGCTGCACATAACCATGCTGAACTGGAGAACTGTACTCACTTTTTGGTGAAAAACTATGCCATATATACTTCAATTTCAAACATATAAGCATCTTTATTAAAAATAAAGGCTTGAGTAACTGAAGAAACACTAAGATTAGACTCATGCTCAGACAGCAGCAGGCTTAAACTGGCTGTTAATGACCGGGTGTGGCAGCTTTTTGGTTAGTTATTATTCTGTTTTACAAGTATGAGAACTTGGGGTAACGTCCAGATATTCAAACCCCTCCGTGTGTTCTGTGGACAGGGGTTGTGGGGAGGAGAAAAGGTGTTGGGAGAGCAGTAGAAAAGCAATAGTAAGACATCCTATAAAGCAAATGAAAGTTTCAGGGTCAGATGAGCTGTGGACATCTGACTAATAAAAGGTGGGTAGAATGGGACTGGGGAAAGGAGGCGGAGAGTAAAGCAGTAAGGCAAGAAGTTGTAGAGTGAGGAAGGTGGACGAAGCAGTGTTGAAATGTCAGTGAGGCATCGCAGTGGGGAGGCAGCTGGATTGCAGGTGCTGAGCTCAGGGAACTATGGCAACACCAG
The DNA here is from genome assembly GCA_013398955.1 of Callaeas wilsoni. NCBI lineage: Eukaryota > Metazoa > Chordata > Aves > Passeriformes > Callaeidae > Callaeas > Callaeas wilsoni. The sequence continues at coordinate 188,988 of VWPU01001872.1, read as the reverse complement.
CAGAACAATTTTCTGAGTGCCAGAATTTAGTGCCATCATCAGAGGGCAGGGCTGGCCCTGGTGGGTGAGAGCTTCTGTTTGCACTCCAGCTTCTCCCTGGTGCTGGCAGACTTTCCTTCCAGAGAAAGGGGGATAATGAATCAGAATTTTCACAAATTCTCAAAAATTGCTTTCCTACCATAAAAACAGCCTATTTGTTACTCAAAATCCTTCTTATTCTAAATAATTTCAATTTAAATTATGGTCTAACATAACTGTACTAACAGCAAAATTCAATTAAGGACATTAGAGCTAAAGGAAGGACTTCAGTTATGCTTCTTAAGACTTAGGTCTTTAAAAAGGTAACAAATTTACTACGTAATGCCTATTTTCCTGTGCAAATCTCAGCCCAAGACCCATAGCTGGATCCAGCAGACACTTACTTTTCATGGACACCCAATTCTAGAGAACTGAAAACTACACTTAATGATTTCCTAAGTTGCTGTATTGATTGATAACATACTACTTTTACTCTCTGAAGAGTAATGTCAGCAGCTCAAACTTCAGACACATCAAAACAGAAAGATCTTGTAGGTGACAAACATCTGAAGAGGGAATTGAGTAAGCAATGATCGGCTGAAAAAGTTCGTTTCTTGCTCCTAATTTTTCCTTATGTGGGAGTCTGTCATTAATACATTTCTAATGCCCAGAACTGGCTTTAGTCTTACAGATCTCTGTTGTCCATGCAAGATGCAAATCGAGAATGCACAGAAATGTACAGAAGGAGGTGGACGGAAGTGCTGACCTAGCTCTGTGACAATGCAATCAGCTGCTCTTCCCACATAACGAGATACAGGTCAGACTGAAGCAGTTTGCAAATTTTTGCACGAATTGAAGTAATTTCCTAGTCTCTTTTATGCTTGTTCCCTAAACATTCCCTCAGGGGAATCAAGAGGCTGAAACTTTAATCTTATATTATTAAGCTAGGTTGTACAGCTGACGTGACTTGATAAATGTTAATTATTAGTATCTCATTTTATCAGTTTCAGCATTTGTGCACACAGAAGACTTCCAAAACACAGATAATTTTTGTTGACTTTCAGAGAGGAAGTATGAAGGATCTGTACTTCCAAATGGGTCGCTCTGTGCTCATACAGGATGTACATTCCTTCAGTCAGGTAACATGCACAAAATTATGCCAAGAAGTCATTAGCTGTAAAACAAGTAGCAGGAACCAGGTGCTAAAAATAGATTTTGAAGACAATCAAGTAATTTAGAAACTATAACACTTTTACTTGAAATACTACTAATTACAAATAGTAAAAAAACTTGCCAAGAATCCAGTAGCTCAAGAATCAACAACTGTGCCCAGAAACAGCAAAATGCAAATTGCCTACAAGAGCACTCAGTAGAAACATTTCTCCCAGCTATTAACTGGAGCCAGCTACAGGTTGTCTCCGAAGGATGTCTCCAGTGGAGCAGGTCTGGCGGGGAGGATGCACAGCTCAGCTCTTTGCCCTGCCAGCTTGCCCTCTGGCTCGGTGTGCCCCAAATCACAAGGTGTGTGACTGCAGATACCTGCAGCCACCACACAGCCGTCTTAGTGGGGATTAAGCACATCTGTTAGACCTCTGGTTGCCAATGGATGTTTTAGTTTCCTGAGCACAGACTTTCATACATAGACAAGCCTCAAGTTAATTTCAAGTCATGATTAGTTTTTGACAACATTTAAGGTCTCTGAATTGGTATTTATTTTGAGGCTCTTGATATGCAAATAACTTATGCTAAATTCTGCAGCTTTGACTCAGTTTAGATTATCAGCGTTTACCTGCAAACATTTGAATAAACACGAGTGAGACCATCCTTTTACAACCCTTTTAAGATCAAAGAGTCAGTATTCTGCCTTTGAGGCTTGTCAGTTTAAAACCTGCACTAACAATTAAAGGATTCCTCCCCCTCCTCTCTGCTGTCTTCCTCCCTCCCAAAACCAGGAATGAAAAGATTCCACCCTGCAAGAAATGTCCAGTTTTATATCAGAACTTCTCATTAATGAGTAAACATGCACTGTTCTGCAATATTGTTTCACTGCTCTTCTGCTTAATGGGCTCCATCCTGCATGGCTAAAACCTCCAGAAAAAAAAAGGGCTCTGGTGAGATCTAAGCTTCCATTAAGAATTCGATTTATTTTGTGCTATTTCACTAGGAATACCCTAAGATTTTTTCCATCATAGTTAATGTCAGAATGCCACAGGAAAAACACAGTGAATAAGTATTAATATGCTTACTGCTGACATTCCTCAATCAATAAAATGGAGTTTAGTGTTTCTTGGCTAGGTAGAATAGAGCATTGTATTTTTCAAAGGGATACAAAACATGTGAAAGTCTGTGGAATAATAACTAAAGAAAAATTCCACATCTTGAAACACATTTTTATTACTCAACAGTGACATTTCAAAGCTAACATCGCTGTCCTCACTAAGATGTAGAGACTGTAGAGAGGAAAAAAGTAGACTTTTGCTGTGTAGGCGAAACTATCTTTTGGTTGTTTTCAGAAGCAAGATTACACTCAGCATCAGTTTTGAAGAATTTATGTTTTCTATTTTTAAAAAAATTAGGTTTTCTATCTGAAAATATTCCGGAGAAGAATAGGGTTATTGGCTATTCCATGGTCTGACAGTGTCTTGACTGACAGGCATCTTCAGCCACATTTAGCAACTGGAATAGCTGCAGCACACTTCAGAGTATTCAGACTGTCTTACAGAAACTGTGATGCTGTTTTTCTCTTCAAAAAGTAGCCACCCCCCAATATGGGGTGGATGGAGCTGTAAATGCTCCTGGCCCTGAGGCTGTGCTTCAGCAGCAGCAGCCTGCGGCCACCTGCACCACCAACCTCCTCTCATTCTGAAAGAGTAACTCTGAAGGATCAGGACCGTACCATGATATATTTGTGCAACCAACGAAGACAGAAAATAGCATTTTCTGTGTTATTTCCATGACCCTGGATAGGTGAATTTAAGCACAAAAAACAGGCCATCCTCTAGCTGACCTAAAGCTAAAACTGTAAGTTTGCATGTAGAGAAGGATATTAGAAGTATAAAAATGAGAAATAACATGTATGAATGAATACAACTTGAACTCATAATGGATTCTGATTCACACTAGGTTTGACGTATGGTTCACTGCTTTGCACACAGTTCTATCACAGAACTTTTTGTAATTTTTTCCAGTGTTCTGAGAACAAGCAAAGCCAAAAATCTGTTGATAAAACATAAATGCATTTGTATAGCTATGCTTTCCCAACATTTTTTATGAGAACTCCAGTATTTTGACTAGTCACCATTATTTCCGGTACAGACACGAAATAACTTTCATTAGAGGATATGTTCTGTAGTGACTAGTCAAAAGTCAGACAACAATAATGTCTTTGTTGTAATGAACAGCTGAGATAAAAGTCTGATAATTCATTTGGGAAAACCAGTACATAAGTAGTTGCAAACTAAATTAAAATTAAAAAAAACCATAGATAGTATATCTCCTGACTGTATAAACATAGTTTGTTGTTGTCTGTCTGCTTCTCTTCCCGCCGTGCAGCAGGGTCTTTACACAACCCTTTAGTGTGCTCAGTAGTACTCAGTGTGCTACTTCTATGACTCTATTGGATTTCTTAAATATTGGGAGCTCAGTTAGTGGGTTATACCAGCAACTGAAGTGTCATGAAGTAAATTAAAGCCCATGTTTAACGAATACCACCTTAGCTGCCAAAAAGCACCTTGATATTTTCAGACCTCTGTGACGTTGAATGTTTGCAAATAAAACAGTCTGTCTTTGGAGGAGAAGTTACACAGTCCAGTTGCTTCCAGAGTTCATATTAGAGGAACTAAAAACTATAAAGCAAGTTTTCCTCCTGCAAAGTAAACATTTACTGATGTTTGAGAAAAACTTGCGATTGCTTAAGTGGGATGTTATCAAAATATCACAAAATACATGAAATACAGAGATACTGGATATTATCAAAACACATCAAAATACACCACCTGCAATCAAGAGTCTAAACAACCTCTATCTAAACAATAACTGCATTTATTATGGGTGTCATTCTGTAGACTGAAAAAGATAAGACTGTGTGAAATGGATTGACATTCTTATAAGAAAAATAAAACCACAGAGAGGCAAAAGTTCACGTCTTAGAAATAAAGCAGCAATTTATATAATTCTCAAGAAGTCTTTGCAACCCTTGCCCAGAATGGCAGTGATAGACCCCTTCAGAGGGAGTAATAGGAGTTGAGTCTTGGAAGGGCTTTATAATCCCTGAATTTATGTTGCATAATGTTCATTAGGATTTAACACATTTTCTAGAGAAGGCAGCTCAACCATTTCTCTTCATTTTGGCTAAGGAAATGAGGGGTAGCTCAAGTGAATACAAGAACTACATTTGAGTGGGATTCTTCCATTTTTGTTTTAATAGAATTGCCAAATAAATCAGGTGTTTCATGCCTTCACGTGGTAAAGAGGACAAGACCCTAGTATGAAGTAATATGAGCAAAAAGCAGAAGAAAAAAAGCCAATAGCAAAGGTTAGGAAAAAAAAGAGGTCACAGTAAGTCTTGCAGTTACCATGAGGCCTCTTTATTCATGCCTTTACACAGTCATTTATATATGTATTTATTCATAGATGAGATACAGTAAGTTATCCCAAGGACAAAGTTGAGGAAATGTGAAATTAGATCTGAAACAGATCGTTATGAAAGAAAGGAAAACTGAAGACAAGATGCTCACACTAGAGAAATGACAGAGTGTGGGGAGGAGAAAGTGGAAGATCAGAGGGTTGAAGATAATCGGCCTAGTGACAAGGGACAGAGAATCTCGTGTTTGCTGTTGCTTGGAGTGTTTGATCACAGTCTGGAAAAGTTCTCTGAGAAGGCAGAGTGTCAGCTCAGGAAATCAAAAACTCCTGAATGGTTGGTAAAACCCTGGTACTGAAGCTTTTGTGGAAACCTGATGTTTGGAGACATAAAGAAAGACGTATGGGGATTTTTCTTGGAAGACCTTCTGGGGAGATGGAGAAGGAAAAGGTAACATATTCTCTCAGGATGAAACTGTGGAGGTCTCAAACTTCACAGCAGCCAGAAGGAGTCATATTCTAATCAAACCCACTGAATCTGGAGCCCCATACAGGGTATCTACAGAGTTCTTGAAGATGGTCAAGAAAAACACTGTTTTGTAAACCATAGCCTTTTCTTTCTTGGGCAGACCTAGAAATGATGCTGCCTTTGAAAGATATAAATGGGACAGAATGGGATCAATCAAAGTACTTATGACTTGTGCATCCTATTGTAATTTTCTGTCACAGCAAAATAACATTTATTTTTAATATATATATTTATATGTATATAATAAAAATATTCTATTTTATAGCAAAATAAAATAGCTATTTCAAAAATTAAAATATTACAGGAATTCATAAAATTATGCAGAAATTAATTCACAGAACAATCTGCACAATAAGAGATCAAAAATTTTATTTCTAGAACTGATATCTGACCACCCCACTGTCTTTAACCACAAGTATTTTATGAAGTAAATCTCAACACTTCTTAATGTGAAGGAGGGACTTAATATTAATAATTTTTAGACTTCTAGGGCTAATCACAGAAGTCTTTGATATAAAACCACAGAAGTCAGAAAGCTGCTCCAGCTTATCGACTGCACGAGCAGCCCAGCTAAATGGGTTAGAACTTCACTGGTTAAACCAGCAGCATAAACCCATAGGGAAGTCCTCTGGCAAGCCCTCAACTCAGTGAGCTCTCATGCCCCCCTTGCAGGTGTGGTGACGGTGGGGACAGCCCTGCAGCTCCTGTGTGGCCCCTGCCCTCCCGCAGGGACAGGCAGGTGTGTGAGCCAGGCAGGGCCCAGGGCTTCCGCACCTCGGGGCCGGTCTGCAGGGAGAGGCAGGGGCAGTCCTGCCCTGCTGGGCCAGCTCCGGCAGGGACACGAGGGTCTCTGCGGCCACCAGCACCACCCCGGCTCTGCCAAACTGGGAAAAATCCCAGAAGGGAATCCAGGACAAAAGGGGTACCGCATACCAAATACTGCCTCAAATCTATTGAAATCTCTTCTCTGCTAACGTTATCGTCACTGGTTCTACTGACAAATGTTTACCGTGATTAAGGAATGAGTAATAAACTTACTGCTTCAATAAGATTTATTTTTAAAAACTGTAACAATACATATATCAAAAACATAAAAATCATAATAATAGTACTGCCTTAGCATCCAAAATATGCTAACACTGCCCAGAAATCCCTTTTAGAACATTCAGTGGAGAAAAATTAAGTAGATGTGAATGTGGATTGCCTAAGTTATGCTTTTGAAAACAAAAGACTTAATTAATAGAGCCGTGACATACAAAAATACAGAACTTGTTCTTGTTTGTGTGTTCCTACTTGGAAAGCTGTTGGGAAAATTTTACCATTATCCTAAAGAGAATACAAATGTGTCTGTTTTAATGTTTATAACTATGTCTGCTTTATGAAACAAAGATGTCTATATAGCAGCAAAGTGAGTTCCAAACAGAAAAGTAAAACTTCTACTGAGAGCTGACGTTAAAAAATAATGGATAGAAATATTTCCATGAAGCTTGGCAGGAATATGTACACTGTAGATGAGCAACTGTTTTAACAAATGTTCAATAGAAGTATCCAGAATCCAAGGAGGAAATAGCATAACTAGTGATGTCTGATTCCATTAGGATCAGAACCAATGCACCGCTAAATTATCACAGGATATTTTATGAACTGTTATTGATGATTTAGTGGCAGGCTAGGTTATGTAGCTTACAAGCTGTCACCTTTAAGGTGAGGCCAAAAGCGAGCCCAAGGATATATTCTAAAAGAAAATGTAACAATTATTATAGCATGTGTGTCAGCAAAGTTCATATGATTCATTGTCCTTCTGGTAATAGGAAAGCTGTCAGTGGGTGCTCTTGGGCATGGTTCAGCTAACTATATAAAGAATGTTCTCTTAAACATTCACCTACAGCTTGGGATTCAGAGGTTGCTTGTCTGATTAAATGGAAAGGAGGTAATTTAAAAGCATCTTCCTTTCCAAATATGTTACTGTCAATTGGCTTTGGTTCAGAGGTTTCCAATCTGAAGTACATGAGGCAGCTGCAGAACTCTATTAATATTCCTGCATAAAATGCTTTCTTAGCCCAGGTCAGCTCCCCTATGCACTTTTGATGTATTAGAACTTTAATGTTCAACTGAATTGACAAGTGATGGGTTTTACAATCAATGTGCACAAAGGACATGCCATTCCCAAGCAAGCTCAAGATTTATTAAATATAATGATAAAGAGGAGCATATCAGGTGGAGGCTACTGTGCAGTGTTTTGTTCCCCTATAGTTCATATATTGTGCAAGTTACACCTGTGATATCATCTGCTTTAACACTGGGCTGCAGCTCAGCTCTGTTTCAGTATTAAGTAAATGAAAGCTTGGAGTTGTTAAAATGCAGAGTGTCAACCTGAGTGCTTAAGAGAGGGAAAAATAAATCTGTGGCATATTTTCCTTAATGTTTTGCCACAGGTTGATTTCTGAACTCACAGCACAGATGTTTTAAATATGATACGACCTATTTGTTCCGATGTTCGATGCTAATTCTTTGGGAAATACGTCCTAAATTAGGCGAGGTTATGTTTTCTTGTGATGAAGTAGCTCAGCTCCCACCAGTGTTTCCAGGAACTTTCTCGCTACTTTGTGCTGGGTTTTTTTTCTTTAATGGGTAATGTTGGAATGAAGTGGCAGGGTCTTTCAGAGAAAGGCTAACTTACAGTAGTTTTTGTATAATGCTCTACAGATGTAGATGTTCCCCAGATGTGAACAGACTAGAAACTTAGTTTTGTCTCTGGGTATTCATTCACCATATAAATCTCCCAACACATTCTTATCTGCTATGTAAATAAGATGTGGAATTCCAATAGTGTCTCAGCCTTCTACAGCAGATGGTATAGTGAGATTTACCACACCATTACATTTAATGGGATTGAATTCATTTGGATTTCTTGATGTTCACTCTGTCCTTCTCTGAGCAGCAGTGTTGCCAATGTTCCTGATTATATATGATTTGAGAGAGTGCTTAAAGAAGAAAAAACCCTTTATCTTAGAAATACGAGTATTTTCTGTCAAATTTTAAAGTGTGTATGTATTGCATTTCAGAGGATTTATAAGCCCTATGAGAAAAGGATATTTAATGAATATTCAACAAAGAACTTGAAGTCATTACATTTGAAGATTTTTGTAAATATCAGCTATCCAGTTAACCGGTTTAGTACTAGCATCATTATATATTCATTTGGAAAGAAATGAGCTTTTTACCTCATCACATCAGTGTAAACAGAGTGAAAACAACAAGAAAGATTCTATGTTAAGAAAAAAAGAATCCTTTAAGAACGTATTTGAAATAGAAGTTTTTGATTTTCATTTCAAAGTAAAATTGGCTCACTGTATGCAATAATGATGCTAAATTAATAAATAATATTCAAAATTCAAGTGCAAACTGTCACAGCTAAAACATAATTAAAAATGACAGTGTAAAACACTGTCAAATTCTTGTAGTGCATTTTATTTTCAAAAAATGCTATCGCAAATGCCTTGATCTGCTTGTTCCACAAGTTGCTGTGTACCCAAAATGACATTTAAATGTATACAGATATTCTGTGTAGTCAGCCATTAGATGACGCTTTAATTTATTTTGTCTGCTTAGCATTTTATCATTTCTGCAATATCTTCTGTGACCTAAAAATTTACTCAAACCAGTCTTATGAATTTTGCCATTCTATTCCTATCATTCCTCACAATAGTCATAGACCACCAAAATACTCTAACAGGACAGCTGACTGAGAAAAAATATTTCTTTTTATAATGAAGCTTGAGGATTTCAGAGTTTTTCTACCTCGAAAGCACCCAGCTATTCTAGTTACGTTCAAGTTATTTCTAACGCCAGGCTTCAGGCTCAAGAGATCTGAGCTGTTTCATAAATTATTTTATGAATTGTAAACCAGTCATCTGATCAGCAATTACACACTCTGTGCTACAGTGCCAAGCAAGGATGCAATAATGCTGAATCTACATGCATGAATGAAAAAGCTTTAATTAGCACAGTGAATGGAAAACATCTCACTTTTCTCAACAGCCTATACAGGCAATACCAGCTCTACAGCTGATCTAATTTACACCCAGAATTCCTATTCCATTGGTCACTCCAACTTTGACTTTTATTTAGAAGAGAGACAAAAAATGCGATGTCAAACTTCTGAAACTATTGGACCACTGTGGAAAACTCTGAAATACTGATTTTTTTGATCTAAGTAGTATAGAATCATGGGATAAAGAGGTGTTTCCTCCAAGTCATCAAGCTAACTGTGAACAGAGCCATAACCACACTAGGAGCTCTGGGCTGGACTTCCCAGGAAGAGGCTGGAAGGGCCTAGAGGTTCCTTTGCCCAGCTCTCCTCATCCTGCTCACTCACAGACAAAGCCAAAGTGCAAACTCCAAAGTGTCCTGTTAAAAATGCTGGGTTTATGAGAGACAGAGTTTCAATGGAGAAATATTCTGCTGGAGAGCTAAACAAGCTGCAGTTTATGGCAGGTCACCCTCGCCCAACATCATCACACAGGTGAGCAGGGTTTGCCAAAACACAGGTTTTGCTGGCAGTCATGGGGAAGGCACAGCAAGAGGTGTTCCAGCTGTTGCACAAGGATCACACATTGCTTGCTGACTCTGAACACTATCAAAATTTAATCATTAGAAAATGATTTTGCTTTACTGTGATTTTGTCTACAAAAAAAAAAAAAAAAAAAAAAATAATCTAAAAGAAAACCATGGAAGAGGCAGTATGGCAGCCCTGATTCATCTCTGCCGTAGTTTATAATTGGAGTAAAAGTAAGAGCTCTACAGATCTTTCACTTCAGTGAGACTTCACTGACAAACCTCTTCCCCCTTCAAAGACAGTACCTTCTGATACAGCAGCCCTGGCTTTCCACACAGTCTGTGAATTGCTTCTTCACTCCCTGGCTTTGATGGCAATTAGATCAGACTGTCAGTTTATCTCATTTTTCAGTTGCTCACCCATAGCTCTTGTTGCTTCTACCAAGGCTATTAATGTTAGACAATATATTAATGATAGATCTATATTGGTGTTAGGAAAATGAGCTACAGGAGGTTGCTGTAGGCCCCGAGGAGTTTTCCTATTTTCTTTGATTTATTAATGGTAAAGAGTGGCTTTAAGGCTGGTTCTGTTTGTGAGAAAAACAAACTAACTAACAAAAAGTCTTGTGGTTGGTTTCTCATGGTTTAAAAAACAAAACAAAAAAAAGCCCTGAAAATGCTCAAGTACCTGTTATTTCTCAAGTATTTATATAGGCAAGGTGAAAAAGTTAAGGGGAGAAGCAATTGCCATGCAAAACCCCCAAACTCATCCATACACTAATCCTGTTATTTGCATGTATGTGAACTCCAAAGCCTTCTGAAGCATTTTTAAGAGTTTTTAGACAGAAAAGTCCCTAAAAAGAAAAACAAACTGTCCCAAGTTAATTAAATTTTGCTCTAATATTGAACTTCTAATGACTCAAACTGGTTTAAACTGAGACTCCCTGTGAGATGGGCCAAGGAAGCATTGTTTCATTCTGAATAAGCACTCGTGTTTTAAACATGTATTTAGATCAGCTTATTTGAAAGCCTGTAAGAATAGATTTTCTGTAAGATACTGGTGGTGCTTTTGGGCTATTAGAGTAGCTCTGTTATTTGATGTGTCCTTTCCAGTCCTAGTAACATGAAAAGCACGGAGAAAAAAGTTCGTGATGTGTTCATGCATCAAAGTATTTGAGTTCTGACTTTTAGTAAAAGAGTAACAAATTCATCTGAGTCAAAGGTCTGCTCTGCTCCTTTTTTCTTTCTTTTTTTGAAATATATGGTTTGGAATCTCCCAAGCAGGTGTGAGGCAATGACTGCAGCAGAGAATTAAAGAGTAAACTTCAGTAAAGAAGTGATAAATCAGAATTCCATTTCTGTCTAGTCAATGCATCATTTACCCACTTAGATGCGTCAAATAGAGGAATGTATCCACTTTTTTTTATAAAGCACTACAGGGTATATTAATGAGCCAGTGCAGGACAAACATTACATGAAAAATACTGATACTCAGGTAAATGAAATGGCTTTCATTTACTCACTTGGGGGCTGTTCCTAGAGAAATAAACAAAAAGAGAGACCTGTCTACACAGCCAGCAAAACCAGCCCAAAGAGCAGAAGGGAATTCACCAGCGAGATACACCAGATAGAGTACCAGAGTTATTCTGCCTTCTCTGCACAATCCCAGGATAAAATAAACATATCCAGGCTTCCTGAAGTGGCTTGCTGACTCCCCAGCAGTGGTTATTCATACTAGCCAAGTTACCTGTGCAACCTGGAGCCATCTAGACAATTTTTTATTTTAAAAAAATCCACCTGAAGTGAAAATTTCATCTCCTCTTTCCATGTTCTATATTTCCTTCAGAGATTGGCATGCATTTTCACTGAAATTATTCTGAAAAAAACCCATAGTATTTATTTTAGCATTTAATTTAAAATTGGGTATTGTCTCTGTCTACTTTTAAGTTTCTCATTTAGGTTATTCTGGAAACGTATAGATTTTGGGTGTAATAAGACGATGCCATTGACTTAAGTCAGTGTTTTTGACAGCGTTGGGCATATCCTCAACAGCCATCAGAGAACTGCTACCCCAGTCCAGCTTCACTGTTACACAAGACTTGAAGAGTCCCCACTTTGAGTAGGAAAAACAACCAGAGTCTTCCACTAGAGTACTTATGATAGTGACTCCAGATGGGAAAACATTTTGAAATTATGGAAAGCTTGTTTCTACATCTTTGATCACACTGAGTAACTTCTTGCTCTACAGATGGTGCCACTGACATCAGCACTTCCTGCTGTAGAGTCAGGTGCTAAACAATATGAAATTGAGATCTAAACCTGGCCCTAAATACAGTTCCAGCAGCTGAAGACTATTCTTTTATAACACAAAAGGAAACACATTTATTGTTCCTTTTTTATTTGATAGTAACCAATTTTATATTTATTTTGTTCTACAGGGAAAATTTCAGGTACTTTTTCTATTATACATTTGTGATAGCAAGTCTGAATTTCACATTGCTCATGCAGTTATGAACAAGATAAATTTGAGTCATGGACCAAACCTAGAAGCTTGTAAATCAAAAGGCACCACAGGTACTCTGTGTTCTTGTTAGCCAGTCCCTAGGACTTAGATAGGAAAAAATTTTTAAAACATGAAAATAATATACTGTTAAAGTTGATTAGCTGACTGTAGTCTCCTAGATACAGAAGATTTCCTCCTTTTGCACAGCAGGTGTATGCATGACTTATGCAGGCAAAGCTCAATTTTGTAAAGGTTAAATTTGATCAAATTGATTAAATACAGATCTTTCTTCCATTCTATCAGTATCACGTTTATGCTTACTGGTTAGAAGACTGTTTTCCAAAAGCCATTGTCATTTCCTTGCTTTACTGGGTCTGATTGCTAAGTATCTAAAATTTCAAATAAAGAAACAATCCTTTTACTTGTAACTTGAAAGTGCCTTAAGTAACCCCCTGCAAAAATGTTCTTGTTCACCTCTGACAAAGAAAATAAATAAACATTTCTTCCAGCCCTCTGTGTTTGGCACATTGGTGCTCAGGCCAGATGAGATAATTGCTTCAAGTAAAAGTACTTGTATCAAGTCAGAAGAACAAAGTTTCCAAAATCATCACACACTGAGAGAAATAAATTAAATTTTTCCTTTTGGGCGAAACTGAAAACACAAGTCTGGATTTGGCAAAAGTTTAAAAATCAAGCTAAGAACCATGTATATGGTTAGTAATGTTGATTTTGACAGGGATTCTTATAAAGCTGGCAAATGTTTAAAAATCCTGCTAAACACACATTCATGAGTGTTGCATAGGACTGAGGAAAAACTAGCCCTGTCTGTGGGAGAATGAATGTATTAAATTCCCATTTCAAGTATCTGGTAGTGGATAATGTTCCACACCTTGTGGAAGTTACTCAGTCTGGGGACAAGAGTGCTCATTTACACCTGGGCTGATGGCTGGTGGTGGGCAGGGTTTCAGCTCCTCACCATGAAAAACCTTTGCATCATCCAGGAATTATAATGGAATTTATTCAGGGTCATTAACTACACAGAGACAGCTGTGAGCACTAGTAAGATTTACTTAGCATGAGGATATAAAAATTAACCAATCTCCTAGATTATAGATACAAATCTGTGCTCTGAGTCTGTACAGATCAATGCTAAATGAATCATTAATATTCTGTATGAAGCAGAAAAAGAAGTCGATGAAAGCAGATCCTGCTACCTTGTCATTACACTCTCTATTACCACAAGTTCATCCAAAATTGCAAATCATTACAGCTTCTCCAGCATCTGCCACACTCCACTACTGTCCCTGGAGCACTCAGAGAGTCAAATATGTTTACTAAAGCATAAAACTACTAGCACCACTCATCCATGGTTACACAGCCGCATCTGAACATTACTTTAAAAGTGTCATAGACCTTATATTTATTGTTCTGAATAAACATCAGTCTCATGAGCAGAGAAGCACCGAAGACCGGAGCCTGGTAATTACTGGCAGGATAGGTACACTGCCATTAGCTGCAATGAAAGCCTCTCTGTCTTTCCGTGTCAGTGGATTTCAGCGCTAGGAAACACTTTCTTACATCAGACAGGAGAATTTAACTCCCTGCTTCTTCAGTCTTATGTACTTAGGCAATAAGGCCATAATGTTGCTGGATGTTTGACTGGCTTTTGACACAAATTGCACCAGACACAGTACGTGGATAATTAACAGTGCACATAGGCTCTGTTTTTAATCCAAGCCTTTTAATGTAAGTCTCAAAAAATATTGAAATATTTCAGTATCTATTCATTTTTGCAAAATCTGTAACCCCTCCTACAATGCTGATAATACCTTGATTTTTTTCAATGACATTTTGGGGGCTTAACCTGTTTTAATTGTTATTTTGATTTCAAAAGCTAAATATTTTAACAGTTTAAAAATAACTATTACTATATGAACCATTTTTATGAAAATTACACACAGTTTAAAGTCAAAAAGCAGAAGAAGCAGATACAAAGCTCTAGCAGTGTAATTTTCTGTGAATAAGGGTTCAACTGTGCACTTGATATCAACACCTTGTAAACATCAAGACAATATAAAATTGTTATTTATATTATCATATTTCTAATTAGAAGAGACAAGAATCTTTTTAAAGGGACTTTCATAAAGTATTAGCTAAATATGGCATCAGCAGCAGCACAAGGTCAAGGAAATTAGACTCAAGTCTGACACCCAGATGTTTCTGTAAAATGCTATTTGAGGGACAGTGACCCAGGGAGAAGGACACACATTCACCCAAGACTCCAAAATGTGCCCATGGTGTCTGTACTCACAAGACAGCAGAGGTGTTAGTTCTGTAACACAGACCTAACAACTTTTTAACCCACGGCATTGATGACTACCAAATAATTGGAGCTACTTCTACTGCTATTCAAAATTTAAGTGCTGAACTCATTCCAGTCTTTCATTGATGTGCTGCAGTAAATTGAGAGAGAGAAGAAAAGCAAAACTAGCAATACCAGAATTTTCCACTATTTTTCTGGCAGCCCCAAAACCAAAGGCCAATGTGTGTTTTGGCAGAGTAAAACTTTCAGGCTGACAGGAATTGGGATTATTCTGGTTTACATCAGCTACTGGCCTGACCCAGGGCCTTTGGCACTGTCCTCCGAGGGATGGCTTTGACAGGCTGGGAGGCTGGAGAACAGCCCTCGCCCCACGGCACTGGGCTGCAAAGCGCTCTGGGATGGAAAGCGGGGCTGGAGGCTCCGCACACTGACAGAAATCAAGGCAGTGTGCCATAAGGCTTTTTATAACTCGTCTCTCAGCCTCACAGAAGGCAATAGGCAGCCTTTTTTTCTTCAGTAAAAATCTGCCTTTATGCATTGCTCATATTCAGCTCACAATCAGATGCTATGCAGATCAGTGCCCAAAATATCAATCCAGCCAAATGTTTGCCAGAGCTTTAGGGAAACCTTACGGTCTCAGAACTATTTGCATTCTGAGTTGAATGTGCTTTAATTTCTATCTACTAGCATCTGCTATTGTTTTCACAATCTCTTAGATGGGTTACTTGGATTATTAGCAAGTAACAACTGTGATTTGACTTTTTTTTTCCACTTTTCCCTCCCCCAGTATGGAAAGGCAGCAGACTATGTATGAAACTCTGCTACAAATCAGTCCATCCTGTTCATTTGATTTGACATTTTGGTTTTTTAAGTTTGAGGTTTGCTTTCTAGTGTCCACCCATGCCTCAGAACCATATAATCTAAGTGTCACAGGGGTAATACCTCTTAAATTATATTCCACTTGTTCTTGTGTTGACACCTTCCCTTCTCAGTCTGTGTTCATGTCCTTAGTCACTTATTGCCTTTTCTCCCCACCTCACAAGCACCTTATTCTGTAAAAGACCTTTCACTGATATATCCTCCTTTTTCACTGATATATCCTCCTTGCTCTACAACTTTTATTCCCTGGGCCTTTCATTAGCAGGTGCCAATCTCTTCTATTTATCAACTGGCAGCGGAGAAATTGCTGGATTTTCTCTTTTTCTTTCCAGACCTGTGCTTCAGATCTTCCTGGGCAGACCAAGCTGGGAAAAGAGGTGATGGCAAAAACAGTCATGGGGAATTGCATTCAACTATGAAAGCAGCAGGCAACAGCTGTGGTCCTCGAACAACAAAAAGCTTAGAACGTTCACCTTTTTAATTTATCTAATAAAAATGGATGATATTGGTGTGGGATGGATCCTAGCTGCTTTAGGCTGGTGTTTAGTTGAGCAACAACTCAAAGATCCTCAGGAGTCCTCGCTTAAGAGAGTGCTGATTCTCCCTCTGGTTTGCTTTCCAATACTTGGGAAGCACTAATGAGTGTTTTAAATCAAAGGGCATCTCAAATATTAATGATGTTTCAATGTGCCTCCTATTTAATGTAAAGCAGCACATAGCGCTTTTCAGCTGATTCTATTTTTTTAAATAGATTTTGCTCTCTAACTGGCATTAGCAAGAGACCTCCGAGTGGCATTAACATATTAAGGGTGCTTAGTTCCCTGCCTGTCTGCATCCCAGCCACCCAAAGAGTAACAGTTATGGCTGAGCTTGTGGAAATTCCTTTCAGGAACAGATTCGTATGCAAACACCTTTTACGCCCTTTGGTTAAGCACATCTTTGTATTTTATATTTTTATAGGGATTGGCTGTCAGAAGAGACATATCACATCGCATTGTTTATATATAACACCATTACAAAGACTTCATGTTTAGCTGCAGTTCACTAGGCCTGTTTTCCTTTTGGGGGGTAGTTTGTGCCAAAATGAGAGGAAATAGCATTTCCTCTGAGAGTAATGAGCAGCTGGTGCTTTTGCCCTGGTGTTTATGGGATGTAATAGGCACAGTGGCACATTTGGAACTGGTTGGAGAGGAAACTAAATGCTGCTTTCTTTTATCTTTATCACCCCTTCTCCCAAGAAGGCTTTTCAGTTTCTATGGTTTATACCAATTTTAGAAAATGCAATAAAAATAAAACCACAGCACTTTGCCACAACGTAGTCAGATATTACAATGTACTCTTCATAAAGATGGACTGGTTTTATCTACTGGAACCAGAAAAACTAAGACAATAAAATATTTTTAAAACTTCTCCAAATAGCTCTTGGAAGAATTAAAGCAAAGAGAGTACATCTGGAAATCATATTTGGAGAAGAACCAGTGAAACTGCCAAAAACTGTACATCTGCTCTTCTGGCCATTGTCTGACCTTGACTTGCTTATTCATGGCTGACATTCTCATACCAAGAAACTTTAAGCCAGTGTCAGGACAACAGTAGAAGAACTTTAAAAGTATCTATTTCTCCTACATTGCATTTACCAGTTCTTCAACCAGTGTAAATTGATATAGCTCCATTAACTGTGATAGTGCTGTGCAACTCTCAGGAAACAATACAAAACCCATTGAAACAGAACCAGGATCTGCTCCTTTATTCACAGCACTTCAGACTGACTGATTAGACCATTATGGATTGTGAATAGGGGTGGCAAACACTGTTCCACAGATAATGTCCTCTTCATCAGCCATACTAATTGGTATTTGTGGTGATCTCATAAAGACTGCATAAACTAATGATCCGCACTTGATAGCATTTCAGTAGCCAAAAAGTATTTGTTTGTGTTGATATAATGCAATGAAACACATAATTATCTACCCTTCTGGTAACAGTGCTCTTTACGTGGATCACCATTAATCCAAAGACTTCTCTCATTCTCGAGCAGTGATGTCACACTAGTGCTTTTAGCAATGGGGTTATGGGCAAGCAAGGAGCAGTTCTCTTGCAAGGAGGTTACGTAAGAGACTTTAGAAGGGTGCTACTTAGGTATTATTTGGCTGGTAAGTCTAAACATATGCTTAAGGAACTGTCTTTTTAAACAGTTCAAGGTCACACTAAGCTTTAAAACTGGTTATTTACTCAGCATTGCCTAAAATTTGCCACCTAAATAGAGATTTAGGCAGCTTATTTTGTTAACTTTAGTTTTTCTCAAATTACAACCTTCCACAAAAGCAAGTTAGAACTAGGATATGGATCTAGGGCGCTCAGATCTGAATTTAAAATCCTACTGTGAGAACCTAGTTTGAAAAAAACAAGTTTTAGCATTTCTCGGGGGAAATACATCATGGTCAGAACCTTGGTCATGGGAACCTCCAAATGGGTTACAGTTCCTCTGAATGTTCATGGCATCCATGAGACAAGAGAACTCTACACAAGCCAGAATGTTATTTACTTGGGTCATATTAAACTCTGACAGGCATTAAACTCGGTTTCAGGCTGTGCTGCCAACCGAAGGTTCAGACTGGGGATAGTGGATTCAAGACATATGAAACATTTTAGGCACAGTCCAACACAGCATTTCTGACATGCTTCTAAAATGAAAGAGATGACGTGAGGAGGTACCTTGGACATGCCACGGAACGTCAAGCTGCTTTATGAGTGACACGAAAGAGAAGAGCTCCTCACTGTGACTTGGATCCCTGTCAGCCTCACCACAGGTCAGCTCAGCTAGCTCAAGGCAGTACTGGTATTTTCCTCACATTTCCTTACCTCTCCCACACATTCCTCTTTTGGACACAGCCGTCAGGATAAACTACCTGACCATGAAATAGCACTGCCCTTTTTCCATTCTTTTTCGTGCTGCTCTGACACCAAACTTCCTGTATTATCCAAGAGTTGCTATGACTTGCTTTGCCTGTCACCAACATCCTTCTTGGACATCTGCTTAACCTCATACTCCATTTTCCTTGGCTCTTTCATTGCAGAATGTGACGGTCTGCCTTCAAAAACCTCTGCAGCTGAAGGGCTGTGGGAAAAACCTCCTCATTCAAGGCATGAAGAATTTACAGAACCATATTTACAGCCAGATATCTCAACTATATTCTGATGGTGTAGGAAATCCATTGTGCCCGGTTTGCTGAAAAGGGAATTTATCTTGCTTATCAACATGAGACTGAGTACATTACAACCTTTCTTTTACTTTTTTCTTTCCTTTGCATTTGAAAATTTTAAGTAAACGAAAATTCAAATCAAGTCTGGATCACCAAACGCAGTCCTGAAAAACTCTGCATACTGCAAAACTGGGTCCATTTTGAAATCACCTGCTATTTTACTATTCACTTTGGGAGCAATCTGGATTGTACTTCTTCTTTAAAAAGTCCCTTACATGACTTCTCCAGAGAAAAAGGGGCTACAGGATCATTTGCAGTTTTTTATCTGAGTTATGACCATTACAAAAATTTCCAGAAGAGACCAGGTGTGCTCCAGCCTGGTCTGTTCTCCTTTACACTGTTCTAGGAGTAAAGCAGCTCCAGAGCTCTTCTTCCTTGCAGCACGAAATGTATCTTTGGAAAAGCATCCCGGTGAAAAATGCAACACATAAGGCTTCCAGTCCCCAGACTGCGTGGTTAAATAGCGTTTAGGAATCAAAACAGACAAGCAACTAGTACGAACATTTGTACAATCCCTCTGAGACTGCAGAGAGGTTTTCTAACATTAGCAACCTCCTTAGGAGAGTTTCTGCTTCATAAATGCTTTTCACACAGTTCTGCCCCTTCCCTCAAGCTCTTTCCATTTAGTGAGCCCTCGTTCTGTTGTTCAGAAGATCTAAGCTGGTCACAGGGTTTGCGTTACCTGGCACAGGACTAAGAGGTTGTGACAGCAGATTTAAAAGTGTTGGTAATTCATACTAAATATTATTCAGTCGAGCTGATGGAAATTGTCAAATTCTCACTTCATGTCATTAAAATCTACATCTTATAACATAATTAGTGGTTTGGGGTTTCTTGTTCCACCCCATCATTAGTCCATGTTTGACATTGCTTTAGTGGGGTGAGATGAGAAAGGGGTTTATTAAGCTACTTAAAGAACTACTGAGCAACTCTTGCCACCAGTAACCTTTGCAAATTTTCCCTGATCAGGAACAGATTACTGACATCTTCCAGCAAAGACATAGGAATTCATCTTCTTGTTGGAGTGAGAATATGGCACACCTCACAATCTCTGCCACTTTGCTCCATTTAAGGTAGAATTTTTTTTATAGTAGTAAATCTGGAGCTTTATTTTACATATAATAAATCATCTTGACCTGCTGCATCAACCACCCAGCAGGTGGTAGACCCAGCAGGTTCTCCTGGGAGAACGTAGCACATGCCTCAGTGTTCTCATGAATACAGCACAGTCAGTTTGAGCTCTGGGCCCAGGATTAAAACGTGCAGCCATATTTCAAGCTCCAACTTTGGGCTGCCCTGGCCTGTGTACCTGCCCTGCTGCAGTCCCCTCTCTGGTTCAGACCAGCTGCTGAGTCTTTCCCTGCCTACTTAGCAGAGACTCTTATGTCTTACAGCAAACATCGAGAAAACTCATTTTCAGCCTGGTAGGGTGCTGATCCTGACTATCTTTTGTGTGTCTTCTCCAGTCAGTAAATGTTTTACACTTCTGAGTTGTGCTTATTCTTCTGGTGGAGTTTCTGTGCTCATGGAAAAGGCTGTTCAAAGCAACCACCAGAGGAGGCTTACACAGCCATCAGATTGCTGTGAGGTGCACATCAGATTTGTTCGAAAATCCCAGAGGCCATTTCAGCTACCTGGGACTAATGGAATACAGGAGCATCTCACCAGCCTGGCCACAGCCTTGCTGAAACACCTGAAGAGGAAGGTGCATAACCTAAAGCTGTTCAAAAATTGATCTTTTACTTGATGTGTGGAGAGACCTATGAAAGACCTGCCACTGTGGTGTACATGGAAAGGCTACCCTGACAGAAGTTGTGTTTTTTATATCCGAAGTTCTCCAGATGGCTGGCAGTGAGTTGGCTGCAGCCCCACTGCACAGGTCTCTGTCTCAGTGACGCTTGGCTAACAGTCTGTGCCGGTTGTACATATGGTTCCACATACAGTGACAAACCGAGCCCCAGTAACTCCCAAGAAGACTCCCAAAAGGCACACACTTATCAGCTAGTTCCTGTTTCATTTCTACTCTTTTGACAACCAAAAATAACCTTTCCCCTGATTCACCAGCCATAAACTCACTGGAATGTTCTACAGTGAGTCAATCAGTTTGTCATGCCAAGATCAAGATCAAGAAGTGATATTTTATAATTGCACATAAAAGGACTGGAATGATCTTTTGCATTTTTATTTACTTCTGTTAGAAAATGTCTTGGCAGACTTAGCCATTAACATTTTCTGCTTTCTCAAGGAAAAGATAATTTATCCTCTTAAGGATATTAGACTCCTGTGTATTGTTTTTCCCCATTTGGTATCCTTGATTCCCCCTTCTGAACACTTGAGTGCTTGCAATCAGCACACAATGACACTTACTAATAACAACTGAACTACAACACCCCACCATAATGTTGTTCTAATACCATATATAACACCATATAACACCAGCAATGTGCAGCAGCTTCACTGTGCAGAGATTCAAGCCTCTCCATACCTACATCTGTTTTCTTTTCCCTCTGGTACATCTGCTGTGGAGCGTGACCCCTGCTGAGCACAATGAGACCCAAAATCATGTCTTTTGCTGTAGTTCTGAGCCCCCATTCAAATTCTAGTGCTTGGCCTTAATTTCGCAGAAACAGACAGAAGCTGCATCAACACAACAGCATGCAGAAAGCTGTGTGTCATGTTCTGCTGTCTTTGTTATGTTTATTATGTTCTACTGGAGGTGGCCAACAAGCAAATTCTATAGCACACCTTCGTGTTACATTATATGCCACATTACCAGCAACAAGAGAAATATATGAGGCACATATGGGAAAAGGGAGAAGAAATGTTATATGCTAATCTGTATAACAGACCTCTGAATTTCAGTGCTGCTTTAGTTAAATTTCAGTATTGCTTCAGACAGCAACAGATAGAAAAATATTCATTCATCAAGTTATCTCTTTTTTTTCCTGCTTTATTTTGTCCTTATTAGTAACAGAAATATACATAAATATAGTCCTAGACTGGAGCAGCTGCTTCATCAGTTACAAGCCTGCAAGTCTTGGGCATTCCTGGGGTCCCTGAGCTCTGCAATTCCTTCTTCTCTGCATCTTCCCAGAGCACAAGACAGTCCAAGTAAATTTAGCTTGTAGTCCTCTCTTTCCCCAAGAGGAAGAAGAGAAATATATAAATCCTTATATCTCAGAGAGAGGATATCTTGCATTCATGCCAATTATTTTTTCTTTTCTCTATTTAATTCTACAGGTCCACTTAATAAGCCTTGAAGTCCTCTGTTGGCATCTTCCTTTCAAAGTTCTGTAGGCCATTCCATAAGAGATCGCTGATGCAATCGTTAGGGTCCTTCTTTCTCCTCACTGTTGTTTATGAGTAGCCTATAGAACAGCTGATCAACACCTCCATAACCAAAAGTGAAAGAAATCTATTCCTGTTGCTGGGAAAAATAAGGATTATAGGCATATGCACACATGTTCCTTCAGACAGGCACTGTCCACCACTGTTAGAGATACGTTACTGAGCAAAACAAAATTTAATACCCAGAATGACTGTGCCATATAACTCCAGAGAGATGCAACAGATGTTTTACAAGTATTGGGCCTTCCCAGCCATGTACCTGAAGAATAAATCCTCAGTGATGTGGTTTACTGCTCCTTCCCCATGTGTGGAGGTGGCTGAGCACTTTACCAAGCTAAGCACTCAGGGCACCTCAGACCTTCACTCTTTCATTAGTGGACTTCAAACTCCTGAGGCTGGGGAGCAGAGCAACTGCTGGGCATGAGGGAAGCCCTCCCCTGAGCCCCATTCTGTGCTCCATTCACCAGATCTCAGCCCTTCCTTGCTTAATAGGAAACTGTCTGCTTTTGGGGCAGGTTGTCTTCCTAAAGGGCAGGCTGGGAAAAAGACCTGGAGAAAGCCTAAAAGGTCTTTGATATAAATATAGCCTTATATATATTTAATATATATGTAAGGCTATATTTAGCCTTATTATGAAGGCTAAATGCCCTTCACAAGTGCAATTTAATATTGTTAAAATATGACTAACAGTAATCAGTTTATGATGTAATGAAAAACAATGTTGGGGTAATGTGTAACATTTAATCAATTTATTTAGAAAAACAGGAAAATTCCATGAATAATAGTAATAAGTCTTCTGCTTTCTTTATTTTCTGAAGCATTTGATTAGCTGACTTTTTCCCAATCTTTTTAAATCAGAATTTTTACTTTTCTTTTTTGGTAACTTTCCCCACTTTTCCTCTATTCCACCCTCTCCTACCAACATTCTTTGCTCCTGAAAAAGTTTAGAAAGAAAATAAAACCTGACCAGTAATTGTTTTTCTTTGGAGAAAGAAAAGTTTGGGAAAAAAATTGTATTAAGGTGATTTTTGATTATAAATGTTCAAAATCTTTGGACAGCTCTATTTTTATTTATGTAGCATGGGATAGATTTATGATCTTTTCAATGCTCTTTTACCATCCGAGCATTTGGGGGAAAATGCCCTTACAGCATGGTTGTGTTTCAACCATTGCTATATGCACGGGGGACAGAGCAGCCCAACACACAGCTCTGCAGTGGTAAACAAACGAAAGCCCAACTGTGTTTCCCTGTAATATTTCATCCATCAGAATCACATATGAGAATACAATGATTAGGAAAGTAGCATGCTCCCGGATTACTGGGCTAACAGAAGCTCATCCCAGCAGCTTTCACATCTACAAGGCACTGGCAAGTTATCAAAATAGCACCAGCAAAGCAGCTCAGCACCATGCAAAGCAAACTTCCAGGCTGCACTTCTGCCCACTGTTCTGCAAAGACCTTGTGTTATACCCAGCCATTACTTTCTCATTGGTTCAGATTTGACCATGATATTTTTGTGATGTGTGATTTGACAACACTGGTTAAGCAGCCCCAACTGCTTCCAGCCTACACACTCTTGCTGATAGTTGTCCTAATACTTGCTAACACTCGCAAGAAACTACGTGCAAACACGACATAGTGAAAATGGGGCTGAGGTTTTGTTAATGCTAAACATACCAAAGCGTTTCAGAGTACTTTAGGGTGTCCAATGCATAAATACAAATCAGGGTTGGTAATTCATCTCTGTTTCTATGTCCTAGGACATGACATTATTTATTCTAGACAGGCTTTCCATTTCTGTATATTTGTTACTTTCTTATCTAAGATAAAATTACTGGGAAATAATCATATCTGAGCAACTAATAGGTTCCCACTGATAAATTACAGTGCTATGCTGACACAGCATTATAAAGCATTATTTACTAGACAAAGGAAAGTTCAGAAATTTGGTGGTACTCAGGCAGAAGTTAAGGCAGTCATTGTCAGCAACTGTAGCAGAGAGCCTGGTTTTCTCAGACAGCTTTGGGAGCTATTTAGACTCATTTATATTGTGTGCAAAATAAATATCATCTGTGTGAATGGTGAGTGTGAAATGTTAGAGATTTACACCTACTTCATATTTATGCTGTACTCCTTTAAGTAATTATAGAGACCAACAAAACTGGCTAGACATTATTCTTATGGTTAGCATTTGTAGAGAGGAAGCCTTGAAGCTTGAATTCCCCTGCCTTCATGACCACTGAAAAGGAATTCAAAGCAAAAAAATACTGCCAATGTCATCTGAAACTGATGTAAGAGACAACTTTGCTCTGATGTAAATGAGATTAAGCCCAAAGGAGTAGACAGCTCACAAAGAATTTACGGATCTCACCTGTTTTCTTCTTTTTATTTCTGAAAATGAGGTTGCAGTGGTGACTGAGCCTACAGCAGTCTCAGAGCTTTCTCTTTAGTCCCTCGTATGTACATAATTGTTAACAGCTCTGTGTCAGCTCCTCTCCGTGAGAGCTGCAAAGGAAATTGCAGAGTTCCACCCTTGGACCTGCTCTTGCACTGATTTCAGACAGTGAGAGCTCAAGTGTGCTTTGGCTCTCCCTCTTGCAGCCACAGATTTCATGACTGATCAGGTCACCTGCTTAATGGTACTCTAAAGTCCAAATTAGAAAGAAAATGTTTGGACTTGCAATTCCAACTTATGTGCCTAATATATTCCAGTTCAGTTAATTTCTTTAATCTTGATCTGATCATCATCCTCCACCTGTAGCCATCCATCCACTAGTCACCTAAAACAGAGATAAATCCATTTTTCTTTCAAGCTGAGTTTTCCAATCTTTTAATTGGTGTCCAATTTAAGTCACAGTGAACAGGGAGGATAATGAATAAATCATTATTCTTCCTCCATGCTTCGTCTGGTCCTCCCTGCTGGTGACTGCTTCCTTCACTGTACTATTGGAGCATGTACTTCGACACTGTGTCGATGTCAGGGAAGACGACTCACATGTGCTGTAGCTAGCGTGTGTGTAGCATGTTGTCACCAAAGCAACATCTGTCTGATGACTCAGAGTAAAAGTGGTTCTGTTTGTTCTGTGTCAAAAAAAGAGAAACGCTACTTTGATGTTCTAGCATGCATCAGAATACCAGACATATGCACAACAGAGACAGCAGCAAGCAGCACAATCTGGTTTCACTCCATACATTTTAGATATTTTCCAAGGTTAGGAAAAAACCCTCAAAACCCAAAAAACAAAACCAAAAAATCCCAGTTTAATTCTCTAGGTAGTGAACTGCATTGTGACACTTCTAAAGACAAAACAAAAAAACCTAGTTCTCTCCCTTTATTCAAAGCACGGACCACCCATATATCATATCATCTAACCCTGCCAAAAATGATGATGGCAGGATCTGCCCATTTACGCACAGGAAGCAAACTGTTGAAATCTGTCCTTTCTAAACACATGATTTTCAAATTATCACAAGTGAGCTTTTCATAATATAAAGCAAAATAATCAGCAGATTGCTGAGAGCTACAAGAGGATTTTATTTTTGTTGTATGAAAGTTCTTCAGATGGCATTCACAGCCGACTAGTGAAATCACTATTCTCGGTTGCCAGCTTCACACACTTTTAAGAAACAATTTTCTGCAGCTGGTTGCACATAGCATTCTTTGAAAATTAGGAGCCTTTCAGGTGTTTCAACATGAGCCTCCAGAGACTGAAGCATCAAATTATATTTGTCACTCTACAAAGTGTAAAGCTAAAGGTCCAGCTAAAGGCATCCATGATCCAGATGAGCTGCAAAACTCCTGCCAATCATTCTGGGCAGCAGCAAGCCTGGGATGCCAGAGAATGTGGGGACTCGGGGGCAGATGACAGAGTCAATACTTTTGGGTCCATGCCCAAGTAGATTAGGGGAAATAAGAGCCTCCTGCTACTTAAGCATGGAGATACAGCTTCCAGGGAGGAGACGGAATCCGCCAGGAGCAAAGCTTGCCAAAGATGGTTTCTAACAGCCAGCTCAGAAATCATCTTGTGATTTTAACAACCAGTTTTGCTGAAATGTGCTCCAGTAGAGTCCTGCAGCTAGTTATGTTATAATGGAAAGGGCCTGTAGCCAGTTTGTAATCCAACTGCCTAAGAAGAGCAGGAAATTAGAGGGGATACTGCCATTACACCCAATGTGCCAGCTCAGACTCACCACTCATGAAGGCAGAGCTCAGAGCCACTCTCTTCAGATGAAGCAGCAAAGTCTCCTGCCACAGAGAGGTGCAGTTCAGCAACAGGCAAACTCTAACCCTGCAGACTGCCGAGTCAGCTAAATTAAAATGTCATCCTCATGCGATAGAGTATTACTGCAGTCAGAGTCTGCTCATCATCTCTATGAAGAGTTTTTACTGCTCTTTGTGCAATAACATCCCATCTTGAAATGGTGTTTGTTAAACTTGCACCATATTTCATTAACTCCTGCCATTTCCCATCACAAGCTCTTTGAATTGCAGAATGTTATTCAATTCAGTTACTATTTGGATTTCTTCCAGAGCTGTATGGCTCTGAGAACAGCACACAAAATAACAACATTGGCTTGTATTATTTTCAACAGCTCCCTTTGTTGTTTTCTGATGATGATAAATGTGTGGTGAAATAGCTGAGAATGTAATCAACAGTGCTGATTTTGTATTCACCTATATTACAGTCTATTATATCTTTGCCGTTTTAGTAGTCTATGACCTTTTATATTCTTAACACTGCAGTTGTTGCTATTATAAGGGTAGGGGTTTTTTTCCTCACCAAAACCCAAGTGAAACTATAAAACTTCTGTTGAAGTCTCTGGTGGAACAGAGAACAAAATTTAGCCCCAATTTTTCTCCAGAATTGTTAACAGTTCCTAAAAAAATACCAAAGAGGTGAAAGGCAAGATAAAAAGATACTGTACTCTACTACTTTCCACTGTGAATGATTGATTTCTTAGCAGACAAAACAATGTGAACCTTAAAAATTGAAGGTTTCTTTGTATACCTATAATATTGTAGCTTAGGCTGAGCAACCATGACAGCTCTAGCTTAGCATTAGAAGTTTAAAGGAAACCCTCATCACTTGACTCTATACTCGGAAGTTTCTGTGTTATTCACCCATACTAGAACACACCCGACAACCTTGCAAGGTCGTGATACATAGAACCAGCCAAACAGTTTACATGGAGTTATCAAAGGGGTTAACACTGCACTAAAATTTCTCTCTGGCTTTAAATGCGGTTAATCAGGATCCTTATATTTATTTTGTTCATGTAAGCAAGTGTCTGACAAAACCTTATCCCAGTTCTGCAGTAGGCATAAGACTAAAATCCTGCCCTTAATTAATGTTAAGTACATAAATTTATTTCCATTTTTGTCTCAGCTTGCCTTCCTTTTTCTGCCTGTAGGTTAGAGAGTCAAATCTGTTACTGTGAAATTACACCATTTAGAGACTGAAGTTACAAATTTTTATTCCCAAATTTAATATAAGGAGGGACACTTAAAACACCATGTCCCATAGCAGTTTTGATAGAACTGTGCCACTGAGCCTGTTGTCTGGGGCTGGGTTCTGCACAATGCTGTGCTGCAGTAGCGTGGGCTGTGAGGGCTGTATTTTATAGTAACTTCTCTAGACCAGCTGCAGAGAAAAAATCAGCAATAAAATTCAAATGATGTTTGTCATAAGCTTCTGCTCTTGCATCGCTACATTTGTGTACATGAAATGTAATATACTAGTGAGAATGTCCCCTGACATGGAGCTGATTTTTATATCCTTTAAATTTACCACGAGCTTTACAGATGCTGCAATCTCTTTTATTCCAGTTCTAGCAATTATAACGTAATCTGTGCTAACACTGCAGATTACTAGGGCAATTTTGAAGATAAATGATCACATCTCCATTTCCATCTGCTGGTCCAATCAGGAAAATGGTGAGAATAAAACCTACCCTTTATACTGGTGCATTTTGGTGCTTGTCTGGCAGTCTACCCAGTCAACTGTACTGGGCCATGAAGATGGGAAGAAGGCACCCGATTCTCCCCTCTTATGTTTCCATTTTCCAACTATGCAAAGGTTCAAGCACTGATCTTTCTCTCAGTGGCCATACTCCAGGATGTGAGTGACATATAGCTCATTGTGTTCAACAGAAGGTTTTTCTAGATGTAAACTTGGCACATTTCTGTCCCTACAGCTGCCATGATGACAAGCTCTGGTCAGAGTCCCCAGCCAAGCCACAGCCAGGCTTTCTCATCTGAGCACTTTCTCATCTGAGCACCCTCTCATCAGGGCACCCCTGTTCGTCTGGTTTTGTTGGTCTAAACTATATCCAAGTAACAGTTTGCAATAGATGGGCACTGATT
This sequence comes from Callaeas wilsoni, assembly GCA_013398955.1. Lineage (NCBI taxonomy): Eukaryota > Metazoa > Chordata > Aves > Passeriformes > Callaeidae > Callaeas > Callaeas wilsoni. Next base: position 160,622 of record VWPU01001872.1, on the reverse strand, counting down.
TAAAAAAAAACAAACCCCTTCAGAACATGCTTAGATGTCAGTTGATTTTAGAGCACAAACTAAACAGCTGAAACAAAACAAACACTTCTCCCTGCCAAAGCAGACAAACTTCTCCCTGCTTTCCTCCTTCCCCCCCCCACCAAAAATCCTGTCTGAAGAAGATTTTTCAAGAAAATTAGATTTGGACATCTCCTGAATATAATGGTATCGGGTCGTGCATAATTGCTCAGACATTTCATATATCGTCAGGTGCAAGGTTTCATACCCTTGGAATGTGTTTCAATTCAATGATTAGAAAACAAAAATATTTGGGGGATAGGAAACCAGAAGAACAATGCAACTGTATTTTCAAGGGAATTATTTGCAGCACATTTCTACTAGTAATTATTTTTTGTTCTGGTTTGCAGCGCTTCTGCTTCTGGCATCTCATCTCCTTCACAGCAGCCAGCAATTGAATTAGAATCGTTGCTGAACAGCAAGAAAAATCTGTCATAGAAGTCATGTTGACAGACAACTTTGTTCTCTTCTCATTGCTATTTTCCCTTTATTGTATTTACATCTGAAAGTCCACACCTACAAGGGAGCAGAAACAGACACAAATCATATTTGTCTAGCCTCTTCCTCCTTTGTCCTGCTTTTGTCTTTAACAGAGCTCGCATTCAGCTGCTCGCGCCGGGGGGAGATAACCAGCCAATCTTTACTACCCACGGTGCCTGGCAGCACGTTAAATCCTACCTTTTCTCCAGCACAGTGCGGTAGCGGTGCCTGTCCCCCATTATCATCCTGAATGACTAACAGGAGTAAGAGGGGATCGAATTCTTCCTTCATAAATACTGGATGTAGCTGGTTTTGTGTATGGCAATGTGCTTCTCAGTATGACGTCACAGCGCCAGCAGCACCTGGCCCATGGACCCAACACTTAAAGGCCAATCCAACAAATCTGCCTTTCTCGTAAGCCTCTGCAGATTATGTGTGGTGGGGTTTTTTCCCCTTGGACAAGCCCGATGTTTTACTACATAACTCATTGTTTATAGGCTGAGCCTTCACAGACACAAGCAGGCACTGAGCCCTCTGTACTGCTAACTGATAATAAAAGCTGATAAAAAGGGGTTCTACCTCCATAACATTGCATTCTCTAAGGTTATAAAAACCTTGAAAATCCTAAGAGTGAGAGAAATTAAGACAGATGTAGTGAAATAAGTGCATCTCCTCCACTTTTAAGCTATAAAATATAAATACCACCAAAGATTACTTCCAGAAAGATACACCCTTCAGAAGTCAATTAGCAGAAGAAAACTGCACACAGCAAAATTGATGCAACTCATATCTTCCAGAGACAGAATACTTATAGATAAAACATCTCTCTCCAAGAACTAAAGAGGAAAAATTCTGCTAAGAGCTGTTTGTGCAGAAATCAACACATCCTCTTTGCTCCATAAAGCACGTGTGTGGAGGACCACTCAGCAACCTCACTGACTGAAGCCAACCTATATCTAATTCACCAATGTCTTTGAGCCCATGGCACCTCAGACAAAAACATTGCTGTGGAATGAGCTACAAATCCTCCTGCAGCAAAAATGGGTGTAACATCCCACGGGTTCTTCCAGGGAAGCCCGCCTGAGAGGGCTGGTGCGTTGCTTTGCCATGCAGTATGGTGCGGATCACAGCGTGCGCCCAGCTCCGCCGCCCCGCGCACGCGAGAGATGCAGCGCGACGCTGACAGAGACAGGCGCCAACTCTGCCATCGCTGGTGCCCAAGGATGAACACCACCATACCAAAACTCCACCCGTGTGTTGTGGCTGCTTTCGGGAAGTTTCCTTCCCGTTTCTGACCCCTCCACACAATGAAAACCACCGCCATATATTCATGTTAGGAAAGGAAAGAATACAACATATTTCCTGTTCTTACGCACCCATAGAAACCACTTCACATCTTAACCTAGTTTATTAAATAAAACAATAAAGAGATCTGAAAGTTGAGCCAAAATGCTGAAGTACTTGTGGAGCCAGATAAGCCTAGACAGTCACTGTGAGTGAAGTCCATCCTCTATGATGACAATTCTTTGGACAAGTACATTCAGATTAGATTTTTCTGCCACATCCCACGTCTTTCAGCTCTCTGAATTGTTTGCACAAGCTTTGCAGATGCAGGACCTAAAGAGTACCAATTGAAAGCAAATATTTGTTCTTAAAGCAGGAGCTATGTTCTCTGCCTCCAGAATAAATTTTACTATTTGCAGATATTCAGGATAATTTTGCAGTCATGTTTACATTTGTGTAGTCAGAAGTCAAAAAATATATAAAAGATGACAGTCAAACACAAAACATAATTTATCCTCTTGCATGAACACAATGAAAGACCAGATGTTGAAAACTGGAAAATGCCATTTGATTTTTCACTCCTTTGTGCAGCATGTGTTCTCTCCTATGTGTAAAACAAAATTCATTGTGGAGGGGAACATTTTTTTCCTTGAGGACAAGTACTAAAATACAGACACATTTTCTTTCTTGTGGCAGTGACAGCTCCTCAAACACACTGACTGCATTTCCTTTGAATAGATGTAGTTTTACATACTCCCATGATATAACACATATTAGGCCTGTTAGTGACACCGTTACTGTTACTGTGGGTTGCTTTAGACTAAATTGCAGCACTAAGATAATCACTACTCTTATCTGTAGGTCAGATCACATGGAAAAAGGAGTGACATGGGCTTTGAGTATGTGGTCTAGCTTGAGCACATTAATGTCAACTGTTAGGATCCTCTTTAAAGCCATAACTCTCAGATAACCAGAATTTTTCTACTTTACGTTCCTGATTCACATGCGTTAAAGTGATGCAGTGTTCACAGTGTCCACTTACAGATCACCCCAAGTTAAGCAGAAACAAGACACATGCAGAATTTCATGGGTTCGTAGAACTATTCATGCATGTGTACAAATAGTCTAGATTGCACAGAAGTGATTTTAAAGAAATTGTATGTTTTAGTGTGAAACTATTTTGAAACAAAAAACCTGAAATAATGTGCTATCCCCCAACAAAATGCTTGGCACGAAGAGTGGTTGTAGAAAGCCATGTTGGTAATTAATTTAGTGTCTGATAAAAGTGAAAATATGAATAATTGTATTCATTGAAGTCTCAACAAGAACCAAGTGAAAATATTTTTTGCTTTTCAACTAACCTTAACATTCAGGTCACACATAAAACTAAAAAGGGCTTGTATATATGCATGGGTGCATACCATCACTTGAAATGTTATTGCTATGAGCAGAAATTATCTATTACTACAGAAAATAAATCTCATTACCTTGTCAAAGCTTTTCGACTGGATGTTTCTACCTTGTAACTTCGCAAATGACTGTGTGGAAGAAGAAATATCATTCATCTCTAAAATCCCAAGACATCAATATGCCACACAAATTTTAATAATACTAAAGTGATCTGTCCTTTTCCCTTTTAAGTCACTACATTGAAAAGTATTGCCAGATGAGTATTAAAGAGGTTTGCATTCACATGCCATTTTTTCCATTTGGTTTTGTTTAACACATGTTGATGCCTTTAAAACACAGAGAAACCACTGCTAAGGAATAGCTGGCCTGTGGGATTGGAAAGGTGATCTGAAGGTTTGCCCTGCTGGGTCACTTGCTGTGTATCCGGCTTACGCCTCTGGTTGACAGTAAATTAAAATTACTGCCATTTGACAGGTGTGCAGCAGCCTATGTAAAATGAGTTGGTGTGTCAAGCACCGCTGGTGGCGGGCAGGTGCCTGCACACACCAGCACGCTCAGGGCCAGCCTCCCCTCGGGAGAGCTCAGGAATGGCCCAGACACGGAGCACGGGCTGCATTTTCCCTCTTACAGGTGGTCCATCTATTTCACGGTCAAAGCACGTGGGCAGGATCACAGAGGACAGCTCAGGACTTCACTCCATGTGTGGTACTCCTAAGCAAGCATTTCCACTTCCCCTGACAGCAGCTGGCTATGTGCTAGCAGTTAAGAGTTTAGCATCTGAATTAAAAAACAAAAACGAAAATAAAAATCATTGGGCTATTATGTAAATATTACACATCACCTGATAATCTTAACATAGAAATACATATAAAAATCTGGATTGGTAATTAATTGTAGGAGACCATCGTGTCTGGTTTCTTTCAGTACTGGAGTGGCAAACAGCTCCTCACTGTAAGGAGCCCAGAGACAGCTTTTCACATGCTCCCTGTGGGAAGCTGGACACCTTCAGAGGAGTCAGAAGGGAAAAACGTGGGAGGCACTCTGGCTCTGCTTCTCTCTGCTGTGGCCAGCAGCACCAGGAGGACTTGTTTGGAAGAAAGGGAAAGTAATCCCAAAGTGATCAGGTGAAACACTGCACAAAAATGCAACTGAAAAAAGATCAGTTAGAAAAAGGAAAGCTGTTGACTTCTTCAAATTCCCAGAAATCTACACCTGATCTTATAGCATCCTTGTAGAAATAAGTTTCTTCACTTGAAACTATACGGTTTATCCCCATTTATTTTTATTATAAATATAGAAAGCATTTACCTAAATGTAAGACCCAGGGGATGTGAAATCACCACAAAATAAGACATTTTCTACAAACTCAGTGCTGACTTTATGGAAAAGACTGTGAGATAAATCCAGAGAAGTAAATATGGATAATGATACCACTTTTAGGTGTATGATAAAATAAAGATTAAAAAAGGGAATCAAATTAATGCTTCAGAAAAAATCTAGATTTAACTGGAAAACAACAGTATTTCACAATGGGCAGGTCACAAGAGGTTACTGAGACAGAGTCTAGAAAGGTCAGAAAACATTGGCATAGAAATTGCTTTCATTAAATGGTCATAAAGCAGGGAAAAAAATAATATCTGCTTAATGCCAAAATGATATGTCTTTTTTGACTTGAAGTATTTTGTTTCAAGACTGTTCTTATATTTTTGGAGGTTCTTCACCTTCCTTTGGTTTAATTTAGTTTATAATAATCAATGAAAACAACTACATTAAGAGTCAAATTAAGCAATATGCAAAGAGCACAATCGGCCCATAGCTGTCAGAATTTAAGGAGTTTCTCTCACCTTTGTCTGAAACACCTCTGCCTTGCTCAAAATAATTACTTGACTATTTAGAATGTAAGTAAATTCTGATAGATAAGTCATATGTTTGCATACATGTCATTTCTAGAAAATTACAGGCGCAGGACTACAGAGGAATACAGAGGTTCATTTGTCCTGTCCACTGGGCCAATGTCTATATTTTTTTTAAATTATAGTCTTGCTAGAATTTCTAAACATATCTATTGCTTTTCCAGCTTGCGCTTTCTTAAAAGTATTTTCTTCTTGCATTTTTATGCTTTCACACTTTTGCAGCGTGCGAGGGAGCTAAGCAAGGTCAATTGCTGTGTCGAGAGTTTCAATAATCTTTCTCTCCAAAGCAGCATCTTAAACTCTAATCTTTACTGTTCCACTACTCAGACAGTTGCCATTGAGCAGTACAAGAAGAATTAGGTAATCGTATCTAATTGTGTTCCTCCTGACTGTTGTTTAAACAAGGAAAGCCTTTCAGTTGTTGTGGAAAGTATTAAGAGCAGACCTTTGCTGACCTTCTCAAGCCATTGGGGAAAACTTGACATTACACAGAAGCTTACTCAAACAAGCTATAATTAAATTGAGAGTGGAGTGACACCACTTACAAGAGAAAACAAAGTATAGCCATTTAATCCAAAAATTACTTAAGGACTCCTGGGAGCACAAAAGTTTATCTCTACTAAAATAATTATGTTTTGCCATTAGACGAAGAGAGGCTACAAATGGAATATGCATGTTCTTTTCAACATCACTACCCTTTGCTGCTCCACCAAAACTGGAAGGGGCAATGGAAAGACCTTTCAAACTAATGTTTTGCATTCAATTAGGTAGAAGCATCTGCTTTACCTTTAAATAATCTGCCAATCATTCACAAGGTAAAGGACAAATTCTGACTGCTGCTTCCTACCCAAAAGGCCCAAGGACTGGCTGGAATTTAGAGCCTTGGCCTTCTGATGTTCAGGACAGCAGTTCTTTACCTCTGGCTTCCCACATCAGCCTCTTCTCTACTCTCTTCTTTGTCCATCAGTCCCACTATCTTACTTTCACCTTTCACAGCAAATATTTGTTGTTAGTTTCCATTTGGAGTTAAAGTGTACATTGCATAAAAATGCAGCATATGTGTCAAAAATAAGAACAGTGTCAAAGTTAGGACAGTTCCGTCTAAAATATTAAGCACCTATGTTTTATTGAAAGTTATTTAGAAAATGCCTCGTACTGACCTCCTTTTACACAATTCCTACTTTAATATTCCCAAAACTCAAATATAAAATTGTTCCCGAAATACATACTGCAATCCGTGTATCTATTCTAGCTCTCTCTGAAATATTAAATGTAGTTTTTCTTGGAAAAGGAACAGGCATCAAAAATCAGACAGACAAAATCATTCCCCTCAGTTACAGATTCAATGGTATCAACATCTCAGGCGGTTTCATTGGACCAGATACAATCCCTCCACTCAGGGCAGCAGGAACCAGCCATTCTACCCAACTGTCCTGCTCTTCTTTCACATTCTTCTCATGCTTCCTGCTTTGCCAGTCATGCCAGCTCTCATGCCCCTTTCATCTCCTTCCCAAAGGCCTCCTTCTGTGAATCTTCATGCATGAAAATTATTTCAAATATATTTGGCTTCAACATATTTAAATTATTCCTAGAAAAACTCACTCCTTCATCATTGTCCATTAAATTCTAGAGTGCAGTCTTAAAATATTTTTAATTATCTACTCCTTTTCTCTAAATATTCATCCCCAACCAGACCTCCAGAAACAGTAACTAAAGTCTGATGTGTATGTAACCAATGGGAATAGATAAACTCCTGTAATTAAGGAAGTTATGATTTGACTCATACTTCTTTTCAATTATTTGTATAACACATGCCCCAGACATCACTGTCAGTCATTGACATTTGGACTGTGAGGAATCTCTCTTCCCTGTTTACCCAGGGAGACACTTTCATGTACTAAGCACAAAGCAATTCATAACAAAACCCCATTTGCTGAATATCTGCAGGCCAATAGCCAGAGTTGTTTCCTCTGATCATACCTGTTTCTGTATTTTGCAACCACCCCTAAACACATCATGTTTGTAGGAAAGCACAGAAGAACTAGAGGGACACCGAAAGCTCTGAGGTGATTCATGAAAACTTTTCAATTTCGTAGCAGTGCCCCTACCACTACTCTGGTACCACTACTGTAAGATATCCTTTTGAATGGTATTCATCCACCTATTCATCCATAGGTGCCTGAAATCATAGAAAAACTAATCCCCTAATTTACATCCTATTTTTCTTCCCGTCTCTACAAAAATGTAAGATCTTTTAGAAGACCATGAAGATATTTTTGTTTTCTCCTTACAAGAACTTATCTCCCTCAAATGCCTCTTTAAAAAGACCAAAAAGTCAAGTCAGCTAATTTAATTATCAAAATCAATTTTTTTAAAATTCCACTTTAAAACTACTGTTTGCAAGAATGAAGTATTTTAGAAGGCAATGAAAGAGGGTAGATTGATTTTGGGGAGAGAAAATTGGTTTCTTTTCATCCAAATTTTTTGCATTGTTAAAATCTTTTTTCAATCACATTCAAGCAAAAGAGTTTGAAGGAAAAAAATTTTTTTTTTTAAGATATAATGACAGAGTATGAAATGCGTTCAAATTCTTGCAAACCAAACAACAAGAGAATGGAATTATTTTAGTCTATCCAGAACAGTCTTTTCTCTCTCATACCAAAAATGATGTAGTAACCTAGAAAATCAATAAAAAATTCTTTTATGGTGGATCTGCTTGTGGGTGATTCTTTAATGTTATCTTTTTTATACACAGGAAGAACAGAGGGCTAGAGGTAACTCCTCCCCAAAATTATTCTGCTAGTGAACTAGATGGAAGAATTTTCATTAGAGTGAAAATTATTCAGTTCAGTAGAAAAGACATCCAGAACAGAGATCCCTAAAGTACTACTACTGTTGAAAAATTCTATCTCTCAGCATATTCACAGGTTTTCATGAGATTCAGGAAAAAAAGCCTGGTAAAGATGATGAAGAAAGTAAGATAACACATAACACATGACCCTTGCATAAAGCATAGGCTGTGAACAGGGCGCACTGGGGATGCAGAGCAGGGCTTCATGCAGAAGGGAATTGCATCCAGCTTTTCTCTCTTCCAGGAGAATGTCCAGAGCTGCAGTCTCCGTAGCCAGCCCTGTCACTTATCCAAGTCTTGTCTCTATTTTCTCCCATGTTAGATCAATTTCTGTTCTTGGGAGCAGGAGACTGGCTCTGTAGCAGAACAATTGAACTGAGGTTCCTCCACTGAATAGTGGATTATTTGAGATGTAAACCAGAGTAGACAGTATCCTAGTGGTTAGACATTCTGGCCTCTGATAATCAAGTTGGAAAAGACTTGAATGTTGTTATCCCACATCCTGACTTAAATTCTGGAGAAATAAGCCTGCCTTAAGTTTTTCACAACATGATTTCTACAGCACTTACTTTATACCCATTCAGTGCAAAAAATTTGTGAAATCTCAAAATTATTTATGATACCTGCAAATTTATTTCACTTAAGATTTCGGTTTTATCACGGTGTCATGAAACCTCTGGAGGTATCTATAAAGATACTGAGCTACAGAATCAACTCACAAATATACTTTCATTGTGCTCTCAAAATCTCACAGAATTAACTGGATTTGTACTTTGATGTGGAAATGAGAGGAAAGCTTTTAAGAGATCTAACCTTTACTAAGTTCAGATGAAATCTACTTTCAGTACTAAAATAAGATGCCATTGCTTAAAGAAAGCCAAATTCATTTCCTGATAAACACATTTTAAATTCTTAAATTTGCTTTTATCCAAAATAATGCAAAAAGCATTTTACTCTCTTTCCTTTCCTATAATGAAATATTGTTTGGCACATTAGAGAAAAATACCATAAACATATTCCCTGTCTTATTACTTTGATTATTTTATTCCCTAAAAAACACCCAAATACTTAGTCCTCAGTTTAGTAATTTCTTTAATATTTTTAAAAAGGCACTTATAAAAAATAAAACAAATAAACAAATCATGTATGACAAATAAGCCTGACACCCTATCTGTGAACAAGGGGAGAAGAAAAAAAATCCTTTTTTCCAAATCACAGATTATTGTGTAGATAGTTTGTTTGTTGTTTGTTTTTTAAAAAGTCTGATGGATGAAAATTTTATGTGCCACCTTTGTGAAGAGGAAGAGAATTAAAGCTCGCAATAAATGCCTCTCTCAATAATTCTGCCCACAGCCAAATTAAGAAAACAGTTTCGAAGCAGTAAAGTTGTGGCACAGCTGCCCTTTGCTGTTTTGCTTCATGCCAGAAATCTTGAGAAAACAGGGTAACCTTCAATCCAATATCAATTATACCCAAAAGGAGAGAGGGAACCCAAATCAGGGAATGGGATAAAACCAAAGACCTCTGCTATGCATTTTCCCTTCACAATGCCCAGCTCTCAGATGCTACCTCAGGCTCAAGATGAGTTGTGACAGAGGAGCATTAGCTCCAAGAGAACAAGGACACAGAGTCGTTGTCCACCAGAGGGATTTTCCTCACTTGCAGAAATTTCCTACTAGTTTTTTGGGAATATTTCATCTCATCAAACAGCTCGCTGGGGACATGCACAGAGCAGGCATCTGGGGACCATTGCCTGCCCTTTAGCAAAGGACAATTCAGCAGGAGTGGCCAAGTGCACCTTTCCCGTTCAGGTGGCCCACAGCACCTGCAGGTTGTATTCACCAGGGACTGACCTCAAGCCTTCAGAGCTGCCAGCCAAAAAATAATTTGCCATCTCTTCCCAGTTTGGCTGGGGTAGAGCTATTTTTTCCCATAGTAGCTGGTATGGGTCTGTGTTTTGGATTTGTGCTGGAAATGGCATTGATAATTCAGTGATGTTTTGTTCATTGCTGAGCAGTGATTGCACAGAGCCAAGGCCTTTTCTGCTCCACACCTCACCAGCGAGGGGAACGGGAGTGCACGAGAAGCTGGGAGGGGACACGGCCAGGACAGCTGACCCCGGCTGATCCAAGGGATATTCCGCTCCATATGGCATCATGATCAGCATAGGAAGCTGGGGGACGAAGGAGGAAGGGAAGGACATTTGTAGTTGTGACATTTGTCTTCCCAAGTCACTGATGCTTGTGATGGAGCCCTGCTGTCCAAATGCTATCTGGAAAACAAAGCAAACCCTCAATGCTTCTGATAAGAAGTGGTTTGTTAGGAAAAATGCCCAAATATTTCTATTGTTTATATTGATTCCTCCATTTACATTTATTTCCACTTCTCTGGTATACTGAAGGGGAAAAGTAGAATGAGGTTTATCTTGCTATATATGATATATTGGAGCTGAATGGTGGCCAGCTTCCCACTGAGTCACTGAACAGATATTTCCATATTTCTAATAACTTCTGTTCTTTAAAAAATTAATTGCATCAATTAATTTATGAAACCTCTGTATTTTTCTCTTATATTGTAAAAGACATAGTTACATGGCATGAAATCATGTCTTGCTAAAATTAGGCAATGTATAATAAAGAGCATTGTACAGTCTTACCATCTGAAGTTAAATTAAACATATTTCTAGAATCTGGTTATTTTGTATAAAATATTGCGACCTTCCATTTAACAGTGGTGCCAAAACAGTTGTTCTGCATTGTGTAAGAAATATTACTACATGTCTCCATGTAACTCAGCTCACACCACTCTAAATATTTGATACAATATTTTACACTTTGGGGTTTAACATTAGTTTTAAATTCCCTAAACTAAAAAGTGAATCTTTTAAACTCACAAAACAAAACAGTTATCCAAGTGGAAAACATCTTAAAAGCTCTCTGAAGTTGGGAATAAAGCTTTATTAAATACAACTGTTCTGACATGATGGATGTACTTACTGTAACACCTGTGGGCTTACACTGTTACTGCTCTCTTGAACAATTCCCTAAGTGGAAATACATAATTTAGGACACCAAGGTCTCTCAAAATATACCATTTTAAAAGTTTGTGAGTGCCTCTCAGTTCTGGCTAAGTTTTTATTGGGAAACATCTCTGTCTGTGTTTAACAAAACCAAGGTAATTGAATTTAAAAGGGCCATTGAATAGTTCATATAGATATACTACAGACAAAGATTAATATCTGGAAAATTCTGTTACTGACTTCTATCTACCAGTGCCATCAACAAACTGAACCAAGACGCTTGGTGGGGAATGATGGGGAGGGCTGAACAATTTCTTAATAAGTTTGAGTCTCTTCAGTTCACGTGTTACCTCCATTAGTGCATCAGAAAAGTTTGCCTGAAGAAAGCTTTGATTAGGGATATATCAAAGAAAAATATGTTCAGGCAGAGAATTTTCTCGAAGTAAAAAAGAATTCATTCACATACATGTTGTTTAGCTGTAAGAGGAGCTAATCCACAAGAAAAATACCAAATTCTGCATTCAGGCAAAATACAAGTCATCAAATGGCCTAGACAATACTGCATGCTGAATCTAAGAGCAAGTAAATTCTTTGTTGTGAACAGTCTGCTCAGTTACAGTTAGAATCTGTAGCTGCTTTATGCAAACAGAAATCTTCCTTGTGAATATCATGAATCCATGTTCACTGATAGCATGAAATTGTCCTGATAACTTCAGCCAGCTTTGACTTGGGTTCTAATCAAGAATTGTCATGGTAGAGCGTATTTTTTCAAAGTTGCATGACACCCTTCTGTGACACTACCTCTAATGTTTTAACCTTTAACAAGAAGAAAGTAAAACAGTATCTGAAAAATCTAAGGGGATACATAAGAGATAGATAAATAGATATGAAATCATACTCTTTGTCTTTCAAACACTGCTCTTTACTGCTTTTTCAACAACAACAAAAGGATATTTTCAAAAGTGTTTGTAAAACATCAAGATATAGGTGGTTTCCTATATAGTATAAATCCCTGTGCTCCCCTCCAGAGCACATTCCTACCTACTCCCATTTACTCTTGCATGGTAATGAACAAAGTAGCTTCTTTTTGATTTAAAGTGAAAGAGAAAATAATCATTCTTGTATTTTGCACATTTATTCAGTCCTTCTACATTTCTGTCTCTAGTTTCCTTAAAAATGGAAACTGTGAAGATATACTACTTCCTGTTTTAGTCCTGACACATTTTGATATGGTTGCAGTATTATATTGTTCTTTATTCTATGTGTAGAAAAGGGAATTCAAGTCCACTCTAAAAGCAGCAGGAGAAGGAAAATACTTCACATGAGCAAGTCATAAAAAAGTGTTTGTCATGGTTAAAATAAAACTTTTTCCATGACCATGTATTTCTCATTTCAACATACTGTGGCCCAAATAAAGAACAAGCAGCAAGACCTGGAACGTTAGAATTTTAGGCACGAGTATTTCTTTTGCTTCCCTTGCAATGTGAAGGTGCCTTAATTTGAAAGAAAATAACCTCCCCCCAAGTGCCTCTCAGTCTTTAAAGAAAAAATTCATTCTCCAAAGCTTGTTAAACACAATCTACACCACACCACAGGTGAGGCTTGCCGGGCTGTGACAGGCATGAGAAAACAATAGGCATTGCCTCCTGCTAAAGGGTGACCGCTCCTGGCTTTGTGTTACACAGCTTGCAGCCTGCACTCACCTGCCTCTCACAAGAGTTGTTACTAATTATTCATTATTAATAATTGTCTTTTGGGAACCTAGGATCAGAGACTGGACCAAACACTGTTGTCACAGCTGATGGACTGCAGGGCCCACTCCAGCTCTCGTGCCTCAGAGCAGCTGTGGGATGAGGGATATTAACTTTGGGCCAGCAGCACGAGGGCTGCTGAGCTACCAGGGTTTGCCATTGCCTCCTTCTGCCCTTCCCCTTTTTAGTCGGCCCTCGTTAGGAGGGCTGTGGATTATGAGGGATCCTGAGCTTACTGAAATGCAGCATGCACTTGCATTTTAGCTGCTTTTAGGAGAGAGACCAGTTTTTCTTTACTGTCAGAAGTGTCCTTGCGGAACTTTTCCTCTTTGCTTTCCTTCCTGTCGGAGGCATCTCCAAGCACCATTGAGCACATGCAGTGGCAGGTACCGCTTTGTGCTTGTGCTGGCATAGTGCACTCGATCCATAATCACCATCAGAACAGCTCGGGATGGTGAGAAAAGGGTGTCTGTGCCAGAGCCACGCGGCCTCTCCCTGCTCCCTTTCCCACAGGGAAGGGAAGCATGCCCAAGGAGAAGGCACTTGGGCTCCCAGCGGTAGTTCTGGGACCATTTAAGGCTGGGGAGAAGGACCTCCCTCGTGCAGGACAGATTGTGGAAGTATGCTTGTCTTAAACGAACAAGTTGGATTCTCAGAGATGTTAAGTTAACACATATGCAGCCTGGTTAAACGACACTCTTAAATCTTGTCAGTCTTTCTTCACCATCTGTGACAGGGTTTTTCTCTTTGAAACTATTAAGTTGACCTTTTGTGCTTACATGTATTTCCTCTGTCGAGTTTTCAAACTCATCATCCTACTGTGTCACTGTTTTCCTGAGGAGAACTGTGGTATATAAATAGCCACGCTCAAAAGAGGGTCCTTCTGATCTGTTTGACAATTGTCTGCTTTGATTGCATGAGGAGACAGTAACTTGTAAATTTTCTCCTCAGAACTTAATAGAGTTGAAGGTACTGAGCTATGTTGTTTAATGATTTCTAAGAAGTCCTGATTTAAAGACTAGAATAACTGCAAAGTTTGGAAACATCTGGTACTAATCTAATTCCTACTCCAATCTAAAAATACTGATTAAACACTGCAGTAACAGGTGGTGCAAACACTAGTAAGTCAATTTTAATAAGAGGTCAACACCTTCATCTCCTCATTTTTCTTTCCATAAGTACCAATAAATTCCTCTCAACAGGTGTGTCTAGGATGTGTAATTACATTGTTCTCAAACAAAGGTCCAAGAGCTCTATGTTAAAGATCTCTTTTAAAAGTAAAGGAAAAAGCTTCCAATGCTTGAAATGTCACCCCTGACTTCCTCCATTATTCTCTTTTCGTGTCTATTTTTCATGCTGTGACTGTTTATGGGTACCAGGCTGGAATACTACACACTGCTCAGCACTTCTCCAGGAAAAAAAGAATTTTCTGGATTTACTACTGATTGTCTTCCAGCATGTTCTAAACCTGTCTTAACTAGCACAAAAATTCAATTCCTTCTTGCTGTCAATGGATGCCTATCCCTTTTCCTACAAGAAGGCTTTTTTTAATTGGTGGTGGCTCTCATAAGTACATCAGTCTTCACTCTGATTAAACGGGTACTCGGGAATGGGGTATAAATTTAGGTTTGCTTTTTAATATTCTTTGTTTGGCATTCTTAAAGTTCTTTGAAATATTGCAGTGCTGGGACAAACATTTCTTGGCACCTGAACTGAAAATCACACTTCAGTGTTCAATGATCTGGTTTGAGTACAATCCTGGTGAAATAGGAAAAGATATTCTAAAGAAAGTAAGATCTTCAGGCCAAAATGTGTGTCGCTTCACTAAATGGTTCCTATGTCTTTTACTGTCTACAAGGGCTTTATTTTTGCCTGCCACAAAGGCGATTTTTACAGAAATCCCAAGGGCTTATTTATTGTGGAAATAAGTAATAACGAAGCAAATATCAAGGGAATGTTCAATATAACAATCCAAAAAGGAAAACAGTAGTGTCTGAATCAATAAAGAAAACCTTAGTTCTCCATCGTGCTGTGTAGGGGTTGGAAGGTCCAGTACAGCAGCAAATAAGCTAACAGTTATTATTCTGCAGGGACAGGAGTCAGAATAATCCCTTATTCCAGTTGTTTGGCAGCACCGAGGTGATTACAGCTGAGAAGGGGTTCTGCAAACAAAACAGGGCATATTTACAGCAAATCATGAGAATACTCAGAAAATCTGGGCTCCCTGGAGGGTCCGTTGGAAGAGGACAGGCAGCCTGAGCCAGTCACAGCTTGGGAGAGAGGGGTAACCTCTGAGCTGAACTGCACCAGGGCTGCCCCAGCAACGGGCAGCCTCTCGCAGGGACAGCATAAGGCCATTTTCCACGTACTGCAGTCACACACTTCCAGCCACAGTAAGTAAAGAAGAAAGCTTTTTCTTGGCATTACAGCCCATCAACAGAAGGAAAGATAGGTTTTCTCTTCTGCCTCCCACGGAGGCTGCATTTGTCCCACTGTGCCAAGCGATGCAGCAGACTCTGCACACCTTGGCCTGTGGTCCCTGGCCACCTTTGTCTGCATTTTGTCAAGTCCTCTCTGAAAACCTAACTGAAAACATACCCAGTGAATTCCTCCAGCCTACACTGCTACTCACAGCGCCAGCCTATCTTCTGCCCCAAACCACAAGGACTGCTACTAATCAAAGACTACACCAAGACATCTTCCACTTGATGCCCTAAAATCAGGAGCTTCACCTTAAAAGTTCAGGATCAAGTTGGATTACTTAGATGAAACCCTGTGTGCTTCACGCCACTTAAAAGATGGTGTTCCAGTCCTAAATGATCTGTCTTGAACTCAAACACCAAAAAAATGCTATGTAGAAATTCCTCTGGATTCAGTCCTACATTCTTTTAGCACAGCTGGATATCTGCTTTCTGACCAGGAAGTCTTTTTAGTTCTAAGAGTCTTTTAATAACTACTTGATGCAGAACTACACAGTTCTTTGTTTATTTATTAATTATGAATAATTAGAGAGGATACTCCTGAGACAGAGAGAGAGCTTTTTCTTTTTTTCTCTCCAAGGTGGATATTTTAAGAACAGTCATTTTTATATAAGACTCACTGAGTAATCCTCACTCAATCCATTATAACTCAAGGCTCAGGGGTGTTTTTAAATGCCGATGTGGGCATGTTTAGAAAGACAACACAAAACAAAATACAAGACAAAAAATTATAGGTTTTAGTAAAAGTCTGATTGGCATTTCTTTTTCCTAATTCATATACATAGCTTCTGGCCTCAAGAAAATAGAGAGCTTTTTCTCCATTTTAATTACATGGATTTAGAAAGCTATTATTAAAACAAGACCTTTATGGGTTTTGCAGTTATATTGATATAATGGTGTTAACACTGATTTAGCTTACTTCCTCGAGTTTATGTTACAAAAGATTTGCCTTCTCATCTACACTTCCTCATGAGGAAGGGAAAATAAAACGAAAAAACGTCCCATACAATTCTATACCGAACTCAGACATGGAAACAAGGTTTTTGTTTCCTATCACATGGCCAGAAGGAAAGGGAGAAAAGAGAGTGAGAAAAAGTATTAGCACGGGGAGTTAAAAATCACTTCATTACCAGGAAAATAAATTCTCTTCTGGATACTAATCAGTAACTTTGCAGCAGCAATACAGCAAATTAGTACAATAATATTTACAAGGAGACATCTTTTTTCTTTAAAATATGTGGTCAGCCAGGCTATATGAGCTGTCAGCATGACTAATTGGATAGCACAATAGCTGACTTAATAGCAGAGGAAAAGACATCACTCTTCCACTTTGAAAACCTGATGATCTGCAAGATCAGTATCTTGTCTGCAAGATTACTAAATGATTCTTCTAACAAAGACATTTATAAATATTTTGTTAAGAGTCAAGATAAAAATTATGTTTGTTGTGAAAACCAAATGCACTTGAAACAACCCATATTTTCACACAGTAAATTTTAGAAATGTTGTGGCTGAAGCTTCATTGACTGTAGAACAGCCAGTTCAATGTCACAAAGCAGAAAGATATACCACCAGCATTGTACCTTTGCCATATAATGGATCCACTTAGACTGGCATTTCCGTCCTGTTGATTACACAGAAGCAGTTTTCTGAGAGTCTTGCTCAAAGTGGGGTTGCCAATGATACAGTTAGGATTACTTTATTTGGGGAATTGATTAAATTACCCTATTCCGTGCTGCACTGTACTGCAGGTGTCAGAAGTTTTTATGTCTCTGAGAAGGAATTTAGACAAAATTAAATCAAGAAAAAATAATAAAATACTATTAAAGACAAAGATAAAACTTCTAGCTCAGCAAATCTCTGAAGGCTATAAGGAGAAAATACATGCTTTCCATGGTCTTCCACTTTAGCAGAAGCTTTTAGGCATCTGTTCATTTGTTTTCAGGAAGACAAGGGTGTGTTTATAAATAAAGTAGGACCTGAAGCACTTACCCACTGATATCAATTATTATTTTTGTTATTTAGTATTTAAATTCAATCTGATATGTAATTGCACACTTCACTATATTGCTCAGCAAAGATCTGAAAGCCAAGTGCCTTTCATGAGACTGTAAAGGTATAAGAGAAGCCAAATAAATTTGTTTCTAAAGGAAATATATAAACTCAAAGACAGGGTGGAGCCACTTCCTCTAAATAACTTAAGTGTTGATGGTCAAGAGAGCTGGTAAGCCCTCTTAAAATTAATTTTACTTTCACTGTCTGTTACTTAGGTGTTTAACCTCCAACAGTTATCTCGGCCCTCTCTATGGTCGGTGCAGGGAGCAAGGCAACCTTGGAAGGGTTCTGTCTGGAAAGGAAGCTGAGAGAGCAGCTGCTGCAGGTCCCTGATTACATGGGTGCCGAAATCGTCACAGAACGAGCCAAGAATTCAGCAACAGACCCTGCCCACTGTGTCTCCTTTCATATTAGTGCTTCTGATCTGCTCAAGGGAGGGCTGCCTGCAGGTGCTGCTGCAGGATCTGACCCAACTCCTAATGACGCCGTGGGAGTCTTTAAGCACTGGATGAGAGTGTCAGCGAGGTAGAGTCCATGCCTGAGTGGCTGCAGCTCCCTAATGTGGAAAGGAAATCTTCGTCATTATTCCTTATGGGAGCGATACACAGCCTCTCGCAAACTGCAAAGCCAGTGCACATTTCTAATGCAGTCTCAAAAGCAGATCATTATGTATATCATTTGGTATAAACATAGTCATCAGGGGAATTTGGAATAGATTTATACCAACATTTTAATAAGTTCCATAAGAAAGTGGTTCATCAAATAAAAATAATGAATGATGGAATTAAAGAACCACTGAAAATTGCTAATGTGTTTAATCATCTCAACATCTATATTTATATATGACAAATTTGGATGATATAGTGGGTGTAATTCTATTTCAAGTCTCCAAGCAGAGATTGCATTCCAAGACACTCAACAAAAGAAAAGCCAGAGCTTGCCTCTAAGCTCTGAAAGTAGGACCCTGTGACCACTTGTGTGAGGGCACTTGGAAGTCTCCCTGACATCCAGATATTCAGTTAATCAACAAAAGTCATGTGTGAGCCAAAGGAAAAATAGAGACCGGGACTATGTAGAAAATAAAGGGAATGCACAAAAATGCTGTAAAGTTTAATAAACCTTGACATTTTTCTATGACCTAGAACCTCACCTGCATGTCCTGCCTATTAACCTGGTCACTTAGCTGTGCTCACAGGTGCCAAATCCAAGAGCTCGCACACAAAGGATTGAGGCAATGCAGTTCACTCAATCTGTGCTGCAGTCCTGAAAACACCCACTCAGCTGTCTCCCAGCACTGAGCGTTTCTAAGGAAAAAAGATCATAATTTCTGACCTTTGGGGTTACCACATCATTATAATTATCTTTTCTTTTGCTTTCAGTCATAATAGCTCACCCCTCCATCTTAAGCAGGATTACTATACCTTGGATAAAGAACCAGTGATGCCAGGGAAAAGCACACGGAAGGTGCAGCTGCCAGGAGCAGAGTTCCCTGGCTGGGAATATCACCTTGCACACTGGCATTAGCCCCGTCTCTGGGCCCCCAAGCCTGTGTGGTGGTGTGACTCACACCACTTCCCTCCAAACCACTTGCCCAAATGCAAGTTGTATTGTTTTCAGACAGAAACAGAGCTGAAGACACAAAAGCCCAGCTAGACCGCTATGACCTTGGTTTGGCAACCATGAGCAAAAGTGTCCAATAGGAAAGGATGTCTAGAAGTAAAAAGATGACATCTCTAAAGAAATATGGCCTTTCTGGGGGACTCTACCCTAAGACCTCCAATCCTTTTTTCAGGGGACAGTCCTCTCCTGCCCTGTCCCACCAGCAGGTTATTTCTCCTTGCTGTCAGCAGCTCACTCTTACTCCCAGCAGAACAGAAGTGCCTAGTTCCAGAACCTGCAACAAAACTTCCTCCTGCTCTGCCTAAAAGAACTGTCTGAGGTGAGCAAAAGTAAGAAAGTCTGCAAACAGAAACCTTGAGCAGAGAACCTGGACCTGTCAAAGGCAACGAGGCTGTGTGATGGCCCTATTTATAACTGGCCATATGGCAATTGATTTCCTGTTGCTCACACAGGACATCTCTGTGACTCCAGCCTCTGTGCTTCCCACTCTGCTCTTCTGCCAGGTTTATTTATACTTCTCCCCAGCTCTGAAGGCAAATCAAGTTAATTGCCTATTACATGAGATTAAGCAAAATAACTAAAAGAATGAAGAAAGTGAGAATATAATGCTCTGATTACTCTCCATGGGAGCTGTGGAACAACGGGATACTTATTCCTGCACAAAGCAAGGAGGTGCTCTGCATTTTCTGCTGTGTGCAAGGCTGAACAACGGGGCGGGTTTATACCTGTGTTACTATTCAAATGCTCATTCTTACCCAAAGTTCCACATAACTTTCCATTAAAACTGGCATCTCAATTTGACATGCACTGAGCACCCCCAAATCTAAACAATCATCTTAAAAGCCTGCCAATTGTGCAACTGCATGATGAAAGAAATAACAAATTAAATTATTTTTTTTATTGAACACTGTACAATATTAGTCCATTTGGAATAGAGATAAGGAACTAAAGAGCCAAAAAGGCCTTTCCAGACAATGAGCTAAGATGAAGAGATGCCTGGGGGAAAGAGACAAATTTGGAGTGTAGGAAATGAAAAACAATTAGAAGAATTAAAATAATTGTATTTTCCATGAGGGGAAAATAGAGATATGGGATAAATTACTAAGATGGGTTTCTAGAACAAACAGTGCAGCATTCAAAATGGTAATAATGGGGTTTCAAGTAGAGCTATGAGAAAACCTGCTTAGTGAGCATAAGCCAAACTTAAAAAAATTTCTAATCACAAATTTGGTGAACCTAGGGAGAGGTTAATTAAGGCTAGCAGAAACAAAGAGGGCAAGGGCAAGGCCTACTGCAGCAGTTCCTCCACCCTTTCAAATTTCCAGCAACTGGAAACAAAAGACTGCAGCGAGGGAGGTAAGGACTGCGGAAGAGGGGGAAATCAATGTTACCGTGTTCCCTTGTCCTACACTTAACCCATCTCCCAAGCAGACTGAGTGATGCAATCTGCACAGGGCATCTGTGGATGCAAGCATTTTTATGAGCTACAACTCCTTTCAGGACGTGGTGTTGCTTTGCTAATTAGTGAGAAGATAAACATTTCTGACAGATGAAATATATTGTTATCTTGTTAATTGAGTTGTGCAGAATCTATTGGATGAAGTAGTATATTCTCTCTTCCTCTCTGGGGTTGGAGTTCAATCTTTTCATTTTGTGCTTCCCTAAACACTAATAATGAGCTGAGAAACAAAGAACAACCTCCTACACTGTGGGTGGGGTCCTAATGCTTAAACTGGTTTCCTTCAAAACTCCAATCCATTTACCTGAAGATCAAAAGTATGTGCTACTTGTGTCTTTCACCATCTGCAACTGAAAAATAAATAAATACGCCCTTGAAGGGATTGGGGAAAAAAAAGTTCCAGCAAATGATCCATCACTGTCTAATGTAGGTTGCCCTCTTCAAAAGTACTCAGTCTTGCCTGCTTTTAAAAGATGGTATGTTGTACTTTTACACAGAGTAGACCTCAACTAGGCATCGGTGTCTCAATTCCCTCTCTACAAGGATACTAGTCAGAATAATATGAAATATTATGTACAGCAGTACTTGCAGAAATAGTCAAGACTCTGTCTTGAAGACAAAATAGCACAAGTCCCCACAAGTTTGCCAAGACTAAATTCTTTCAGCTGACAGTAGCTGTGGCTGAGCTACCAAATACCAAAACACACCAATGTGCCACCTGTAGCCCCCATCAGTCAGTGCTAGGAGCCCAGGCTCAGCACTGCTTTAGAAGGGGCTGCTTTGGACTGTGCCTGCAGATGCCAGGGGAGAGGGGAGCACCAGTACCACCAGCTTTCCCATCTGCACAGGCTGCCAGGAGCTCTCATAAGGCATCGTCCTTGTGTTTCATTCTCATATTTACATTACTGCAAATTTCTTTGTCACTTATTAGTCTTTCTGTGTGAGCCCATTATTATCATAATTAAGAGGAAGAGCAGAGGACTTAATTAGTTGAGTCACCACCGCTCCAGCATTGCCAGTTTTGTGGCTTCAGTTTATTAATCACCAGGTTATGATGGCAAGATTAGCACCCACTTCAAAAGTTTTATTCGTAAAGTCTAAAATCAGAAAACAGACACAGCAAGGAAATCATACATCACTTACTTATACTTTAAGATTTTAAAGCCACTTTTAAAATGTTGGGAGACTAGGTTCATTTCCCTCCTACTTATTTAGAAAAGAAAACAGGATAAAGTGTCTTGATCCACAGTAGCAAAGCAGAAGTTGAAAACAGAAGGCTCTGCTGTCCTTTTTCAGTGCTAAGATTAATTGCATTTTCATAAAAATTTTTATGCTCCATTCACCTTATGTCCCTTTGCCTTACCTCCTCTTCCTGAGAGTTTTAATAAATGACTCATCCTTACTAATTCAGCCCTGCCAGCTCTCCTTTGGTACATAATATTTCAGTACTTAATGCAGTATAATAGTCTCCACTAGCCAATTTGATTAGTCATAGCCTCATCTTTGCTTACCACGCTATTTTTCATTTTTTTAGTCATCTGGAATGTATTCCCTGCTCTGGTTCATGCTGTGTTGCTTTGTGTTAGAAATCCTAAACAAGACATACTTTCTGAAATGCTGGAATGGCCTACTATTAAGCAAATGCTGCAAGCACCGAGCTTTACACTTTATTTGAACTTTGCTAAGAACTGCAAACCAGCTGCTCCCGTTCCCTGAGCCGCTCTGCTCGGTCAGGTACATTTCTGAGAGCGCGGACCCGCTCCAGCAGCTCCCGCAGGACCACAACAAAAGAAGCTTCGCTGTCCTGTAAGTCTCCAGATCTTCACTGCCACATCACCTTCCAACTTAGGCCTCGTGTTCCCTCAAATCTCCCCACTTATTTCAGAAAAAGTGCTCTTTAGGATTCCCCTCCTCTCCATACCAGTTCCAGATCACCTATGGGTTCTTTATGATGAAGTTTTGTCTTTGTAAGAGAAGTCTCAATTTTTTTGTAGGCTTACTTGAAATTTTCACTAAAAGGTTTGATGGTTATTCTTCCTAGCCACTACTGAAGATGTAAATAAAGGTGAAAACACAATGTTGATGCCTACGGTACAATGTTAGTCCCTTTCACCCTTTAAAAGAAATAAATCTAACAATGTTGCACTGTATAAAGAAAAAGCCACATACCATTTTTCTACATGCAGTCACAGATCCATTCTCTGTTTCAAGGTTTCTGAAAAAAGGCTGCAAGGATGGAAAGATCTCATTACACTTGTCAGGTGGCCAAGTGTCGCCTCTCAAAGATAGTTTCACCTGTTTTAATTGCTTGTTAGTTAAGTCAACTTGCCTTCAGCTGAAAGATTTTTATTGTAATTAAGATAGGCATGGTTACTTACTGCCAAAAAAATGTATCTTATCAGCCTACCACTTTCATTTACAGAATGTGCTATCTCCTCAGTTATAATAGACCAGAGAGATTTTATAATAATTAACCTAAAAAGGCTATTCATAGAAAAGGGCCCAGCTGTGATCTGATTAAAGTAGTCTAAAATCCTTGGGCCAAATTAAAACATCTTGTAAAGTATCAAGTGACTTAGCACAGTTTTTATATTTCTCCCCACTCTCCACTGTTTTTTGTACTCCAACATACTACTATTTAAATGAATTTTATCTTGTTTTTCCCCTGCAAAAAGACAAAATATCATTGAATAATACATTTACATATTAAAGCACTAAATATAGGCTTTTGGAAAATGTCTGTGAACTGACTACAATTTATGTATAGCCACTATTAAGTGAGTGCAGACTACGAATCCTGGCACATTCAATTCTAAGTTGACTTTCACTCCGTATTCCAATGAAATCGAGGGGGTTGTATTTGTGAGTCGTTCAGAATAAAGTTTGCCCAAAGACCTAAAGAATAAAGATTAAATCTTGATCTTGCTGAAGTAAATGGCAAGATTCTTCGTACTTCAGTTGGTTCAGGATTTCACCCTAGGTCATATGGCAGAATTTTAGCCTCTGTTTGAGGAGAAAATGAATTAACTGTCACATGCCAGACAGATGAACATAAAGCAAATTAATCTGTAACCAGAAAACAAGCCACAGGGAACATCACCATCACACACAGCTCCATACATCACGAGACCTTCTGTTCAACATTAAAGTTATAAAGGTGCCTCTTTCTCTCTCTGGTTCCATCATCTAGAAGCCTCCTTTGAACCTGCTTCAGGAGGCATCTCTGCTGCCAACTCCTTTTCCATGAAGGAAGTTTGACTACAACACCTCCCTGATTCTTGATTAATTAGCAGGCTATTCTGCATACTCACAATATGTATTACATATAGAAGTGGGCTCTGGCATTGGTCCAACCCAAAGTGTAGGAAGCTGAGTGAAAAATTCTCACCAGTGATAAAAACAGTTAGGGTAATGGAGCTTTTCAAAAAAGAAAAACATTTCATTTTCACTTTACAAAACAGATGGATATTTTGAATGTGAATAAATACTAGAATGGGTTGAAAAATGAACATATCTTACTAAGAAACTTTAAAAATTTTTGCACAATTCAGATTTTTAAAGCATTAAGTCCAAAATTTGTCAATCCGCCTTGGATGACACTGTAAAATGTTTTCAAAGAGCTAACTCACATTTCTCAGGATAGTCTGCCCGGGATTACTATAGATCAGAAACTGCTTCCAATTCAGTTAACAATCACACTAAACCTGTATGCCACTCTGCTAAGGCAATAAACTTCTAAGAGTAGGGTGAATGCCACAGAATTAGACAACTGGCCATAAAGTATCAGTGCAGTCTATTAATGACCAGCATGTGGCAAGGCTGTGAAGCAGGCAGTGTTCCACAAGGCTTCATTTTGCTTGGTTTTCACCTGTCTTTTTACTCTTTCCTCTCCATGTGCATCAAAACGTGTCTATACTAAGCATTATTTAAATAGATCAAGTTCTGTTTTCTCTCTGTTGGCCTTAACATTCCTGCAAGCTAAGGAAAATAAATGTGGAACCTGGGAGATTATTATGACAACTCCCACACTCCATTAAATTCTCTCAGGAAAACATGAAGTGTGATAAGACAAACGGACTGAAGAAAGTGGTCTAAGCCCAGAAAGTGCCTGAGAGTAGTGGCAGAGCAAATAAGCAGCCTACAATCCCACCAGGGTTTATGGGACAGCCCAGGAGCAGGAGCACGGCACAGGGTGCAGTTCCTCCGTGTTTCAGCCCCTGTTGGCTGCACAGGCAGGGAGAGGGGAAGGCAAGAGGGGGTTTTGGTCAGCAGAAACCTGCCGTGCTGACTCCGTGGCCTGTGCTGTTTGGGGCTTCGTGAAGCTGGGAACAGGACCCAGCTCCATCCCTTTATCCTGCCCGAGACCTCCCCACCTCTGGAATACCCTCCTCCAGGCAGCTGTAAACAGGCACCACCTCCTTTGCACCTCACAGGCAACACAAACGGGATCAAAAGTGGAGCAGGAAATCTGGCTGTGGGGCTCTTGTTCACACTTAATATGCCTTTTTCTTTCTGCCTTTTTTCTTTTTATTTTTTTTCTTTAACAATGACAGGATTTTTAGAACTGGAGACACATCCAAATCATGTCAAAAAAGGAAAGATTTTGGTTATAGTTAGTTATCTGGCACTATCTATTTAGAAATGTCTGAACAAATAACTGTAATGTCAGATGTTCTAGTTCTGGCAGAGAAAAGAAATACGATTAGATCTGGCTGCCCAGATGTCCCAACATTGAGAATAATATTTTTAAGCACGAACTCATGTACTGCTGCTGTCATGTACTTCAATAGACTTATTTTGTTCTCATGGGCTATAAATTGTAGTAAAATTGAACCAGATTAATGGTTATAACTGGCCTTTCTTCTGTCAAACAGTATTTCAATAGAAAACAAGGGTCTTTATGTGTACAGACTGGAGTTCCTCTTCCCTCAGTAATGTGCAGGTCCTAGTCATTGCAGCCTTGCTGAACTATCCAGAAATAAGAGCTTCTAGCTGCTATTTCTTTCCATTTATTTGGCAGCCCATTTCCTATTGCCACATGGTGTTTTCTACTTATGTTTATATAAGCATAGTTTATATATAATATACAATCCTATACATTTCTTCATATTGTCATTTTCATTTATTTTCACCTGCTTTCATTCCTTTTCATTTCTAGGATCACTGAGATGGCAACAACCCCTATCATGCAGTTTTGTCTCTTTTTCAGTTATTTTTGTGCTGGTGGTTTCTTGTACCCAAACCTCTCTGCGCTGATTATGTTGGTGTTGCTGTGTTTATGAAATTCTCACTTTTATTTACAAAAGAAAATGCTTGAACATCAGTGCCAAAGTACATCATTTCCTTTCCTCTGATTTAAAGAAGATAGCTTTATTTGAAAAAGCATTTGATGATACCTGTTTTTCTGAATGGTTATCTATACTTTTTATTCATTAAAAGCAGAGACAAGCTCAAGACACAGAAGTGGGGTGTCTCATTTTTTGCCTAAATCTTGTGCTATTTAAACCTATTTAGAGTTTCAGTTTTATACACCCATCAGAAGTGGACATCAAGAAAGCAGTTTTGACAGTAGGTGAGTGAAACTCTCCAGTAAAAAGTTCCAACCAGATTGCTTTTCCCTGAAATGAATACGCAAAAGGCTGCTTTTGCTCTCTTTAAAATTGTGCACAGGGGTCTCATTATTTGCACAGAGATTTATATAATTACACCCACTGACATGATTTCAAAAGCTGCGTGTATTAAAAAAAAAAGAAGAAAATAAATATTTTAATATTTTATTTCTTCTTAATGTCTAGCAAGAATGTTCAATTACAGCCTCTCTACTTATAAAAATCATACAAAGGTTTCAAGTCTCAGCATGTTCCGGCAGTAAAGTGCAAACAATCTTGTGGTTACAAAGGCTACTTTGCTGAACCTCATTCCTTCTTCTTTCTCTCCCACCAGCTGAATAAATGAGAGACATATTTAGCAGCTTCAGAAGAAACTATTTTCTCATGCTCCCACTAACAAATCAGGGCAAGAAATGACAGTAAGTCACGGGATAGGAGCAAAGGATTTAGAGAAAGGAGTAAATTAGAATTGATAAGGGAGGACGAGATAAATGGAGGAAAAAACCCAAGCTCAAACACTAAATTCTGACAGCAGATGAAAACGGAGCAGCATATATAGAGGAAACAAAATGGTAGAGCATAAAAATTGAATACATTACAATCTTTTGAAATCAGATTGTTTTCATTCATAATCACATCAGAAGAACAGAAATTCAGGGCAATAATCTATTTTCTTTTTACCTGGCTTTTTTTCTATTATTTCAGATGGTTTATAGTGTGCATGGTGACACAGCATGGACAGAAACCTTCAAAATAAAAAGGAGAGCCACAACACTCTAACCCAGGCTCTGACTTGATTAGGAAAACTCTCTTGTCATGAAGAAAACTCCTAAAATCCCAAACTAGTGCACAGTATTTCTTCTTATGTTTTGGTTCAGGTTCCCACCTAAGCAAGATAAAGTCTTTGCAGACCCCGTCCCAGAGGCGGTCTGTGCCGGTGGCACCTGCAGCGTCGGGAGGGTGACTGGGGCTCCTCACCCAGCAAAGCCCTCACCCAGCCCTGCAGCCCCTGCTTCCAGGAGTGCACTTTCTGGAAGTCATTGAGTCATTGCTTCGCTTCCTGTCGAACAGTTTTACACCTCAGCAAGAATCCAAATTAGTCCAAGCTAAGCGCACCCCATGAGAGCCCCCAGCGAGTGCTCTCCGTCCAGGTGGATGCTGCTGTTCCCTGGCGGCCCGAGGAGCCTCCCAGCCCCTCCCCAGCAGCAGATTGCTTTCTGGAACTCGCTCTTAAGAAAATGATATCTAATATGTTTTGAATTAGAACGACTATAGATTTTCCCCAAAACAGTGCATTTACATAGGGAGAGATCTCATCCAAAAATGATACAATTCAGGTTTGATTTCTATGACCTTTACCACAGGCGACAAACTTCAGACAGAAGACAGGGGGAGGTAGACGGTCCTAATTGCTCCACATACCCACAATTAATCTATAGCCTCACTACCTGGTTTTAATTTGAGGCAGAAGCTGCTTCACCACATCAAAGATAGTGATTCACCTCTCCACTAATCAAAATTTGAAGAGCTACTACCAATAGTAATTAGAGCGCTAAGGCCAGCCATCATGCAATTCAGCATTAATTAAACAATGCTACAGCGGTTTTCATTCAGCTCACAGAGCGCACCAGAAATAGGCAGAATAGGCATCATAGATTTTATCTACTTTTCCAGAAATCTTTTGCTTCTTGTGATTAAGGCCCTCAGTTCCCCAGTAACCACAAAATTCAACCTCCTTTTATTGCTACAAGATGAAGAAAGGTGAATAATCATAGTCACTTGGAGGGTTTTCCATTTTAATAATTATTAAGAAGAAGGAACAATCCACTTTTTTGCATTTCAGCAATTACATAGGTATTTAAAGAAAAGGTGACATAACAGACAATAAATATAGATACTATAAATCAGTGTCCATCTATTCAGTCAGTTTGGAATTAAGGAAACTTCCAAAAGCAAGTGTACAAGTACTGCTCTTCAGTGATGCTTTCCACTCTCTAGCATTTAAACAGGGCCTTATTTTAACTTTGGCCTGTCTGTAGCTGGAAAAAACAGTGGTAAGCTGGGGTCCAGCAGTTTTTCATGTTCTTGTGAAACAGGCTTGGGTAAAACAAAGACCAAATCCTCAGCTTTAATAAATTGACCAAACTTTACTCAGGGGGGACAGCACCTTAAAATCTGGCTCTGGGAATGAACAGGGCTAAGATTAAAAAAGCATACAAAAGCATATAAAAAGAGGTAACAAAAATTTTGATGGTGAAAAAACTCCAGCATACTAAAAATAGGAAAGAACTCAACATGATAAAATGAGCCCTTATTTAATATTTGTCTGCAACCAAAAATTAGCATATAATTTGGCAAGAAATAATATTTTAACTCTGTCTACTCGGGACCAAGCCTGAGGCAACGGTGCTAGCCAAGAGTGAGACACAAGGCTGGTTTCATATGGGAATGCTCATTCCTGTGGGTATCCACAAGGGACGAGTTCATGAATCACATACAGGCGAGTGGGTAAGGGATTCATCTGACACCACAGTCGAAAGCAAACGCCACAGGATTTCTGCTTGGAGCATCTTCCTATGGACTGAGCCCTGGAGGTGGTGCTGCATGGCATCCTGGCTGGCTGAACAGGCAGAGTACACCGACAGTAAACACCTAACTAAGGCAAAATGTCTGTACGATTTACGTGGCAGGACTTCAGGAGACCAGAGCAGCCGTATTTCAAACCCACGTTAAGCTCATTTTGGACCTTGGGCTACTTTAATAATGCATTGATTTAATCTGCCAAATGTGTAGCTATAGCTGCAGCTCTGTGAATGAGAAATGTTCAGTTGTGTGTGTCCATATTCCACACAATTTCTTCCTTTTACCAATCTCTCTTGGTACTTCACATACCTTAAAAATTCTATGAATGATGTGCATCGGAGCTCCAGAGCATCGGGGAACGGCCCTGGTACTAAAAGGAAGCTTTGCAACAACAGGATAGAGAGGGGACAAGATGTCATGAAATATGAGCTTCCAAGTCAACCTACATATCATGGTTTGTTTCCTAAGGAAAGAAAAAAACAATTACAGTGCTCAGCTTCAAATCAAAATATTTTATTGGCATGTCACACAGTACAAACAGTGTCAATGTGTAGAAAAAGCAGAAACCTTGGGTAACTGTCAGCAATAGATACAACACATCGTGCATCTGCCCAAGATAACTCTTCACAGTGTGTTTGGGGTTTTATCCCCTGTGTCCATTTGTCATTATTGTCCATTTCTAAGCTGGTGGCAGGTTGCTACATAGCATGATGCTATCCCTGCCGTTTCTTTCCTTTCTCCTAGGGTATGCACAGTTTTTCCTCATCGTTTTTTAATGGAAAGTCTTTTATCATTTCTGGTAATGTAAGCAAATATCTTCCTAACGCTGTCTTGTACTATTCATACTGGAACAGTAAGTGCCTTTTATCCAGTGTTTTCTTTTCTGTCACGTGGGCTGCACAGCCTCTCTTCCAGTTCTCCTTTGCAGAAAATTAGTCTGGAATTAATTAGGATCTACCTCAGTTTTGCTTTCTGATGTAATCAATAGTCATAAATAATCTCAGGATTTCTTCAATTGTCTCAGATCAGTACTCCTAGATTTCTTTTATACTGTCCGGAATAGTTAGATGTTTCTAAGACTTGGAGAAAGATTCTGTTGGATCCTTTATTAGAAGCTTGCTGTCATTTTTGCTCATTATCTTTGTGAAATGCTCACTTTAGCTGGAAGTTCAAGACTCATAAGCAGCTCTAGGATTAGGATCCTAATTCAGCAGTTATCTTCTTCTTCTTCTCAACAAGATTAAACAGCATTCAGCTTCTTCTCTGCACAGCACTCAGCGTCTTATCTACATCCATCACCAAGATGAACCAATGCTATCCACAGTATGAATCAGCAGCAGCCATGCCCAAAGTGAGGTATTTTTGATGCCTGGCTAGCAAGGACACCAGAATGATCATAGAAAAGCAAATGATAATGTATTTTTACATTTTTATCCTGCTCACAGTCATGTGAGCTGTGTCTCACAAACTTCTGAAAGTGCACTGGGAGACAAGAAACCAAGCCAAGGCTATACAAGAAACAAGCATGGGGACCTGGTTCTCAGCTCTGCTGAGTTATTTGCCCCCACAGAGAGATATATAGAGATACATAAGCACGATTCCCATGATTTTCAAAAGAGTGACTGCCTGGTGGACACCTATATTTCTGAGTGTCAAAAGGATACTTATGTTCTGCAACCGAGAGATTTTTTCTCTCCAGTGTGTGATTGTAGTGGGCAGGAAGCTCTCATCCCCTTCTCCCGTGAGTTCCTCTAATAAAAGTGACTGAATTTTGTGTCCTTTCAGGCCTGATGTGGCGATGAAAGAACGCACATGTTAAAAATTGAAAAGTAATGGAAACCATTGCAAAGCCACAAGTTAATTTGCTAAACAGACTAAAGCTGAAGAGAACACTTAAATATAAAGAAACTTGGAAGCACATGGATCAACATTTGTTACATAAGTACGTTTTTCAAAATAAGTCGTTCTCCACTATAGCTATACAGTGGAGCTAACCCCCATTTCACAAGACCCCATATTTTTTAAAATTCTTTCTGGGTGTATGTTTTATTTCTTGCGTCAATAAGTCATAAGATGCAAGGAATTAATTTGAAGCTTGAAAGCTAAGAGGAAGAGAAGCCGATATGTGTAGTACTGTAGACACAGATTCTTGTATCTAACTACATAACATATTTTCTTTCCACAGGAGGTAGTTATGACAAATTAGAAGTCTGAAAATTTTCTGATGGTGTAAAGGCTCCAGCTGTCACTAGGGAGATAGTGATCAGATTTCATAGCTGCATGGTCCCATGGCACCACTAAGAGTTCCATATGGTCATCCAAATGTTTCAACTAAACCCACAAAAAAAATTCCACTGTGGCTTTTGCTTTTAGAAAAATAAAATTCTTCTTTGTAGGAATTTTTCATAACATGCCACCAATAAACAAAATTTTCTTGATTTGGACATCTGAATAGAAAATAATTGTTAGCGTCATTGTCTTTGTTTCAGGTTGAAGTGGGTAGAAATAGCAGCAGTGCTGCACACGTGCCCGACCTCTAACTTTTTAATCTAGCACAACTTACATAACATGAAGTAGGCTGGTAAGTGGACATGCAATGAATAATTAAGGTGTGTATATGTACATGGTGATAAACAGTAATTTCTTCAAACCACTTCTCTTTTGGTATAAAACCACCTCTGTTAAATTGTTAATGCTATTACTGTGGACAGAGACTCTCTCATTCATGTCAAATATGTCAGCATAAGCCTCAACAATAACAAATGACAAATGCATAATTTATTGATTCTTAAATGGCTATGTCCTTGGATGTATTTCTTATAACTAATTTGCTTGGAGACACATCTGGCTCCTGAAGATAGCATCTGTTTTAAAGAAGGTCAGTGCTATATTTTAAAGGCAGAAGAACATAATCTTTTATCTGCTGTGCTCCTCTGTTCTTTTAGCCTACAAATTCAGCTCTCACTCTGTCTACTAATTTTTATATCAAATCGAAAATTGAGCAATCTGTTGTTGAGTTTTGAAACAATGATAAACAAATACACAGACACTGAAAATGCAAGGAGAGAATGTAGAGTTTTCAAGTGACTGTGTACTGCGTGAACTGAATTATTTAAAAAAGAAATTAAATTCAATTATGTTAATATTGCTTTTCGTTAATACTTTTTTACAAAAGAATCAATCTGTTTCAATAAATGGTGCTTGCTTTTTCAGAGCTTGTTTTATTTAGATGTACTGCTTCTGAATGTGAGTCTAAGGTCTTCTTGCATAAAATCTGCAAACAGAGAATGCTGCAATGTTTATTCTGCTATTGGGCCATGAACCATGACTTATCCCCCAATTATTCTTCTACATGCAAAGTCTGATCCCTCACATCTTTGGTTTTTTCTGCAT
Source organism: Callaeas wilsoni (assembly GCA_013398955.1). NCBI lineage: Eukaryota > Metazoa > Chordata > Aves > Passeriformes > Callaeidae > Callaeas > Callaeas wilsoni. The sequence continues at coordinate 128,658 of VWPU01001872.1, read as the reverse complement.
GATATTTATGCACATATATATTCCATGCGACTCCAATCAGTATATCTTTGCTACTTCATCAAGTTTCCATTGAATTTTAGCAGTATTTATTTTTATTTACCTCATGGCTGGAACATTAAAATATAAACAAATGCCTAAAATCAGCTTGAAGTTTACATTAAAATAGGCAGACACAAGTACAAACGATTCAGAAATGCCATTTTAACCCTGTGATGAACAGCTAGGCACCTTTTGCTTTTATATTTCACCTTGCACCATACACAAAATGTTTAATTATTTGAGGATTAATGGAGGTAGTTTATAATTAAGCTGAAGTATGAACTGATGTCATCATCTCAGTATGATGATATACAGTTTTATGCCAAAGCACCTGTTGTTTTGGAAGGAAGCAGCTGATATCATTATCTACCCAGCCAGATAGCCTAGTTTCCTGCTGCTTAAAAAATTATCCTAAGGGTTACCTAAGTTGGGGTAATACAGCATTTACTTTTTCATGCCCAGGATAGGAGAGAATGCATAAAATTACTTTATTCTCAAAGGTAGAGGGGGAATTTGCAGGGGGGGATTAGGAGGAGGGTCATGATGCTAAAACAGTTAATGTTTATTTGTGTGGAATACAAACCTTGCCATTTTCTCCATGCATGAATATACATGCAAGAAGATTTATAACAGGTATGTAAGTAAATGTATGTCTGGACAAGAGTCCTTTATACAGCACAAAGGACAAGATCCTCTGCTTTGCTGTGGACATTTTTCACCATATGATTGACTGACCACTGTATAGCAAAGGTTAACCCCGGCTGGGCATTTCTCCCGTGTAGAGGTACTCAGCTGCCACCCTGTTCTTTGTCCCTGATGTTATGAGAAAAAGAGGTTGCCAGGGCAATTTGGGAAGGGGGAAGCTCTGTTGTGGTGGGCATTTGACAGCCATGAGGTCATTGCATCACTTCATGCCAATGCTGTGGATTAAAGCCACATGTATGAAGCACTGAATCCTGGAGCCACAAGCAGCCTTGGGAAACCCACGCCTCCATCCGTCCAAGTGCTGTTCTGACAGAGCGTGGAATCAAGCCCAGCGTTTTTAACGTGCCTCCAACTATCAGGCTTTCCTCTGAATTGTGGCATTATGCCAGAGCTGTTCATTTGGGTTGTCATCAACCTGCACTGCTATAAGGAGAGCTAAAATGCAACACTAGCAAACACATCTCGAGAATTTTTGCCTTTCTCCTGCCTCCTGATGAGAATTTTTTGCCTTTCTCAGCCACATGATGCCACATCCACGAAATTTTCCTTTTGTAATAATGTCTGATATGTATTCTGATCAGGTGCAATACCATATATTTGCTAGGACTGGTCATCTACATACATACATACAATATTTGCAGCATAATAAATAACGCTTCTTGTTTTGTTTCTTTCAATCCTTTTTCACATGTTTTTTTCCTTTTTTCTCTTTTTTTCTCTTATGAACCACCTTTTTCCCCACTCAGTTCTCAATTACATTGAATAGAACATCTCTTCATTCTTCTTTTAGGTTCTTTCCAAGAGCACTCCTACAGCTGCTCTTTCCACAGACCTGATACCATTTTAGAAGGAAACAGTGACTAGTAGGAGGTACATTTCCCACCCCTCCCCAGCTTCCCAGACCTCCTGTCACTTGGTAGATCATACCTCTTAATAATATGACTAAAGCAACTTTTGACAGAGCAAGAAGTTGCGATGGTAAGAATCCTGCAGTCTTTATTCCCACATCTTGCATCCAGTTTTCCTTGGGACGTGTTTTCTGTTGGTTCCTCCACAGTCATCTTCGAGAAATAATATTTCTTGAATGTAACTATTTGTGTTTTGCTGTGAAGGAGAGACAGCAGGTTTTTCCACTGTGTTTTTCCCCTCTCTATTTTGAAGTTATCTCATTTCATTTTCGTCAACATTTCTGGGTGTTCTTTCTTTTCTTCTGAACAATTATTGTGCCCATAATTGTGCTATGCATACTGATGATAAGTGAAAAGATCATTTAAGTGATCTTCAGTAGATAATACAAATATACTTACTCATTTTATTTCCTGACACCTCACCAGAGTTAACATGTGTTTCTTAGCAGTAACAAACATTATGAAATTAACATTAGTTTGGGGCTTATATCTGTATTACAAACTGGTTTATATGCAATAGATTAATGAATGTTTTTAAGGGATTTTTACTGAGCTTCACATCAGATGGGAAATAAGGTGTAGAAGCTTCCTGACAGAGGAATACTTATTGTGGTGGCTATAATGAGGGTGTGCCAGAGATGAAATTAGTGCCCTAGTGGGCTGGAGTTCAGCATCGTGACCATCGTGACATTGCGCACATTAACCGCGGGCGCATGCGGAGGCGAAAGGCTCTCGTCTAGATATTTATGGGTATCGAAAACCACAGCCACCAGTGTTGAATGAAGCTAAGTTTTATCCTGACCTTCTTTCTCTCCCTTTCACATCATAAAACTGCCCTGCAAATTAGGTTTTCAGAAAGTTATTTAATAATACAGAAAGCTATACTGTCACTCTGAGTGTGCAGTAATTGCCTGTGGGTATGCGCTGTGTTTACAGCTGGTGCATTCCAAGCCTTGGATGCTATTTCTCTATTTGCTAGACTTCAAAGAGAGTATTGCTTGCTGTTTTTCATGATACCTAGCATTGGTATCTGACCAGCATACTGAAATGCTGACCAAAGGTAACAGTCTAAATTTCTTTTCTGTACTTCTTTTCTTCGCAAAATGTAACACACAGTTTCTCTAGAATTAGTTAGGATAAAAAGAAAAGTGGAAAGTTGGCATACTTTTATAGAAATGAAAAACCTGTCATAGATAAGTTCATAAATAGCAACTGTGTTTATTTCTAAGATAATAAAAAAATTGGTCCCTGCCCTGTACTTCCAAGAATGATAAAACTAGTTATGCAAACCATAATAGTAATTAATTACAAATTTGTATCAAATCCTTTCAATCTATAAGTTTCATTTCCCTTGACATTTTTTTCACAAAAATCACCTTATTTTTAAAGAATGAACTTTAAGAGTGAAGACAAAACAAAATTAGAACTGAAACTTCACATTGAGCTAAAGGGAGAAAACCATGGATATATTTTTTAAATGCTTTTGTACAGTTTGATCTTGGAATTATATGGATATTTCTCTTGCAGACTTGGCTTTCACCGTTGACACTTTTTCATTTCAGGATCATTAGCTGCATCAATAATAATTACTTTAAAAATATCATGGTTTGAACATTTTCTGAAGACCTGACACAGCAGTTTCAGGAATATTTTTTGTGAATCTATAGCTCGTAATATTTGACAGAATTTCCAAAGCCTCCTCAAAAAAATGTGACAAGCAATAATGCAGATCTTTAATGTTTCCTAACTGTTTACTTCTGTAGATGTTCAATTCACTGGATCAATGAAAGCTTTGTCCAAAATCTGCCAAGAAACCTCCTCAATTAACACAAAACTGAGCAACTTTAGAGTGTTAAAATTCTTATAGAAAAATCTGCCTTAAACAACTTCTCTGAATTTGTTGTCTTTGAAATTATTATCCTTCCATACACTAAAATGAGATTGTAGAATAACCAAAATCTGCCCACTGACTTCTACTTCATTCTGGTCCATCACCAGAGGCTGAAGACACTGGAACAGCTGCATCAACACAAAAGCATCCAATACGATGCTGGATCAAGCACAGCAATTGCCCTTTTGTTTTCTCTTTTGAGGATGTTTGGTTTGTATTTTACTTTTTGAAGACAGAAAGATATTTTTTGGATCTCTAGGAATGTCTGTACAAACATGCAATACTGTCTGTACAAACATTTCTCTTCTGAACTAAAAATAAAATTATTTTGCATAAGACCTTGGGAAAAAATGTGAACCAAAGTGAATCATGTGCCATATTGCTCCTTGGAATATTGAGGCTAAACTCCCTACTGGCATATGCTGACGTAGGTCTGTTGAGCTTGCTGGAGTTATTCTATCCCATACTAGCAGGGAATTATGGAGCAGCTTGGTTTTGTTAGATAAATTAGACTGATGTGAACTAGATAATTAAGAGTACCAATTAAGCTATGGGGTTTGTACAATCTGATTCCTCTGAATACATGGGTTGAATATACATGATCAGAATCTACTTTTATATTTTGTCTTATAATATTCTGGAGAGTCAAATAACCCCTTGATTCTTTGCAGTAATGGAACAAAGAAGGATGTTTTTTATGGGGTGACAAAAAATGCAATGATGACATCTTTAACTTTTGTGCTTCTCACACACCATAAATCAGACTCAGCTAAATCAGTGTAATCCTTTACTGACATGAAGGTTCCATTTTCCAGCTCTAGTTGAAGTGTTTGAGATATTATTAAATATCTCAAATACTAAATCACTAAACACAGAGTAAACCAGTAATTTTCTGGTCAGTTCTCAGCAATTTTACCTACACCTTTCTTGGTGCACAACCAGAAAGTTGGAGCTCTTCCCTGCTGTGAAAGGGGACGAAAAAGGAGTCCTGGAAAGCAGACCCCGAGCTTGATAGATATACATACCATTGTAAGTAGGAATCCAGGCAGGTCTCTGCAGAGAAAGAAAGTACCTTTAGAGGAACTGCTGCTGTTGGATCTTCATTGAAGTCCTGGCAGGGAGAAAAGCCGATGGAAACATCACTCAGCATTGTCTTTGAGAAAATGTGTGTGCATCATCTTCTCACTTTTCCACAAAACTCCCTTCAAATATTTCAAGCCATCACAGCCAAGGAGCTTCCACCTGGAAGGACAAGGAGCTTCCACCACCACTATATCTGCTACAGTGTGGGCTTCCATAGTACAACCATAGTGTGTCTGGATGAAATATGAGCCAGTTAAAACTGATTTATTAGCAGTAGTGAGTCTCCTGAAGCTGTAGGGCTGCACTGTTAGCGAGGCATTGGTATTACAATCATGCAAGTCTGCACTTCTACCTGGGATTTGTTTTCCAGACTATCCAGAATAGAGAAGGAAGGTCCCTCCAGGTTTTCATTTACTGCTAAGACTCTGCTTCTGGCTTACTTTTTTCATTACACGTAGCTAAGCATTAACAAATATGACCAACATATTTTGGGAACAAACATGCTCCTGGTCACCTCTTCTGGTTCAAAGCAGCCATGAACACTGAGATCAGAGCACAAATAATGAAGAATGATTATATGTTGGCCATCCAGTTTCAGCTGTGTTTACTGTTCTGGATTGTCACATCTTTTCAGCTTTCTCCTAGGGAACAGAGAGGGGAAAAATTAATTATAATGAAAGAGTGATCCATGTGCAAGTGAGGAAGAGGTGAGCTCACTACTTTAGTGAGGAACATCAGCCTGGTAAGAGCCAACAGGCAGATGAGAGACTGGGATCCCATACAGATCCACACCAAGAGGCCTCAGGAAGGAATCTGACACACAAACAGACCATAGAGGAGACGCACTTTCTCTAGGTTTATTCTGTCTGCTGAAGCCACTGGGAATTTTTGGAGTGAGAACTAGGTTAGAGAAAAGGATCCAACCTGCAAAGTTATCGTGGGCAGGGCAAACAACTGTTTCTCAGTCTGTTATTTTAACTTCAGACAGCTGATCTGAATTCCTCTGGTTTAAAAGTTCATTTCCTCTACCAAAAAAATCCAGCATTACAGGCTGAAAACCCTTTGGTTTCTCATTATAAAGATAGAATCAGCCTTACTTCACAGCTACACTTGGTTTGCCATCGTAACTACGATCCCAGTAAACACCTGGAGAGCAAAGAAAAATGAGCTTTCTCTTCCTGTCTTCAGCTTTCTCTATTGTACAGACCTGAATCCTTCAGTCTCCTGATTGATAACTGTGCCTTTCCATGGCTATTTGAGATAATCATGTGGAAAATCAGTGCAAATGATGCATGTTTAATTGGGGCACTTTTAGAAATCCTGCATATCTCTTGACCTCTCTGAGAGGAATCTGGATCCACTTTGAAAGTCAACCAACGATTTCTGGCAGAGCCAAAGGCACTCAGACCTGAGACTGTAAATAACTGACATATTCAATGGCCAGAGAAAATGTGAGCCATTCAAATTGCTTCAGCCATGGCAAAGAAAATATTAAATTACATTTAGTTCAGCCATCAATTGGTAAAATTCAGTCTTTCTTGTAAACATATTTGCAAGGATCACGTAACAATCACAGCCTAAAACCCCAGTTGGCATAAGTTTTCCTCATTCTGCTGCTCAGTGAGAAACTAGCTCCATAAACTCTTTGTGTCCTTCTTTATGAACACGACCATCACGAGCACAGGCCAGGACTTTACACTTTCTTGCTTTTAAACTTCGAGTCAGAGGAAAGAGAAAAAACAAAGCTCCAGAGAAAACCTTACTGAGCATTTTGTATCTGTTCAGATTGGAAAAAACTTAGTAGCTATTTACAAAATTATTTAACTGTAGAGTGAGCTCTTTAAAGCAATCACATTGTTTCAAATACCATTAAAATATAAGGCACACAAAGTAAATATTATATAATTAATCTCAAACAATATTTTGTGCTATGGTCATGAGCTGCCAAGCGCTTCAGCAAAAAGACATAGTGATACCTTTTGTGCTACAAAAGCTCTCGGAAGCTACACCAAGAAGACATTTGCTATGTCCCCACCAGAGTGTATTTCATCGCTGAAACATTTGTGTGCCCATTAAAAATACATTTCTATTTCTAGACTACTTGTGGCAACAGGTAAGGACTAGGCAGCTAGGAGAAGCTGCATGTTTGCTGAGCCTGTCAGAACACTTCTGTGTCAATAGAGAAAATGTATGTGCACAGCTCTAATGGGATCCCTCTATTGTAGTACCTTGTCATTTTGAGAGCGTCTTGCCCTCCATGCCCCGTGAGCATTTTTTACAGTCAGAATCAACATGCCTGAGTTCTTGTTTCCAACTTTCAGTAATGTTTATTATTGTTTGTCAGCAACTCAGCTCTGCTGGAAAAACCTCCTTCGGTGAATAATGAAGTCATTCGCACAGTGACTGCTGGGTTCCAAAATTTTCCCTACTCTACCTATGGCTATTTAGCTGTACATGAGAAGCACAGAAAATCTTACTTTTCATGGCCCATAAATAAACACCCAATCCAACACTTCAGCACATTTCTAATTGTAATGCAGCATATAGTGTTTCAGTGCACAATACAGATGTTTTCAGTTATTATATGAAGAGGAGACAATGATGGTTAAGTATGTGTTTGCATTATAGTCACGGCATGAAATCATTACGTTCAACTTTCCTGATCATTTTCTTCTTATAAAAAAGAAAATTCTGTTTAGCCATTATTCTCTCCCACATGGAACAAGTTGCAGAAAAGTCAAAGACATCCATTTATAAGCCACTAACTTATAGCAAAATAAAGGGCAAAATTTCTGTTTAAATATTGGACTCTCTCCGTCCTGTTTCTCTGTTGTTAATCATATACCACCAGTTAGCTGAAATGAGCCCAGGGGGTACAAGGATATGAGCAAAAGCAGAGTCATCCTGTGGGACTTTTTTCTTCAGTGATAACAGCCATGAGCCATCTCCCTGGGTCTGCCCCCGCTGGGAATTTTACAGGTGACTGTCCTCAGTGGAGCTCCAAAGTGTTCCCTCACTAAAACCATGGTACGACCATTTCTTTGGTACTGGTTCTCATTAGCTTTTCTCTGCCTTCAGTTCTCTCTTTCTTTCTCCCCCATTTTCCTGTCCATCCATCTTGGCAGTCTTCTGGAAAGTTAAAACTCTGCATAACAGAACCTTCTGCTGTCATTTCCTTACCCGCTCCAGAGCTATCTCCCTTCCAATCCGCCTAACTCCAGTAAATTATTACTTGATGAGAATAACTCATTAGTTCACTTATAAAAAAGGCCTGACTTCACAAACAGATATTTTTATGAGTCCTATTTGTGAAGGCAAAAATAACTATTTTGGTTATGTGAACAAGCTACATGGATACACATGGGCAGTAAATATCTAGGCAACTCCAGACCACAACTTGAGACCATTTTAATTTTAGAAAAATCAAACCTTAAAAGGCAAAAAAGTTTTGTATTCCTAGATTGGAAGGGCTGGGTTTATCTGTTCAAGAGAACTTACCATCTGAGATCATTTTTGATGCACAAATTCAGATGAAGTAACAGAAGAAAGAGTTATGACACTATTTATCAAAGTTCTGAAATCAAAACAGAGTAACTAGAAATGCTCCAAAGCCATCACTACAGAAATTCATACAACTGATCGAAGCAAACTTTAAATCTTGTTATGTCTCTCTTTTCCTAAAGTACAGAACTGGTATGAGATGCCAAGCCAGACAAAATAAGAGAAATCAGTGTCATGGTACAGCACAAGTTTGATTTTAAGTTCAGCAAACCTGAAAATTCTTCAACCAGGTAGAAAATACAAGACAGCAGGCTTCAATGACATTGTATGCATTAAATGAAATATTTCAAAAGAAAATATGAAGCCAAAGTATTCAGAGACTTCAAAGAAAACAACTACTTTTAGATCAGTGCTGATGATGAGAAAATTATCAAAACCTCAGACTTCATAATTAATAACATGTAAGATCTAGAGAATTTTAACATTTCATTGAAAAAATTGTTTTACTTCAAAGATGAATTTGACCTCGATTGATTGTGAAAACTTACACATAGGGTTTAAGTCCATATGCCAGAAAAACTCTGGAAAAATAAATTGCAGCAGTTGAATGACATGAATTAGGATTGTAGTTGAATGTCCTGGTTACAACAGATAATGTTTTTCAGAAGATTCAGTCTGATTCTAAATTCTGATTATAGATTACTCACAAACAAATGATTTTTAAAATTGAGTGTATTTGTAATACTTGAACAAACTAAATAAGGAAATTTATTTCAGTCTATTTAAGCTCCCAAGTCATGTTTCCCACACCTCTGTACCATGCATTGCCTCATTTGGATGACTGATCATGTGAAAATAAAAATCTCCCTTAAAAACTTTAGCCCAATCCTTTCTTCCTTCTTCAAGTGGCCTCTGAGAGCATTTGCAGGTAGTGTTTCCAAACACTGCAGAATGAGAAGTAGAATTTAATGCATTTATTACCAATGTCAAAATCAGTTTGCAAGTTGTTTAAAGCAGCCTCCAATGTTTCTTGGAGTCATTGCCTGCAAACTGTACATGAGTAACACACTCATTACAAAAATTCAGCACAATTTCTCAATGGATAAGGCTGAACGCTAACCAGTAGAGAGTGACTTTAACCCTTTTCTTGGTTCAGCAATCAAGTTTGAACTGTTTTAATTTGTTCTTTCACCCGTGTTCAAAACTAAATTGCTTCTGTGAACAAACATCATGTAACATAGAGGGTTTGTTCATCAAAGTTTCATTCTATGTTGATGCTCTTTATTTTGTGCTGTACATCAACTAATTTTCATTATAGTCTTCTAGTCATCTGACATAATGACAGAAGAAAGCACAACAAGAAGTATGCTATTATCAACATCCTTGTTTGTTCAATATTTATTTTATTCATATGTGAATGACATCTTTTCAGAGACCAAAATTAGCACAAGTGAGGAGAAAAGATGCAGTAAAGGATAGATCAGGAATTTGAAGAATGGTATATAAGCAAAGTTGTGCAGTATGGGATTATTTCTCTGGGTACCAGTAAATATTTAAATCTTGCTGTCCTCTTTTCCACACAGCTACATTAGTCCCACAGTCCTTGAATCCTTTTCCTCTGATTGCCTCTAAACCTTGAAAGTAATATTGTAAACGAATTCCTAGGAACCATTCTTTATCATGCTTCACAAACTTCATACTGTACCCTGCATTTTTATTTTTATATTTAGTAAAAGTGGCTGTAAGCTATTTGGACAACTAACACATTGTGGTATGCTACCTGATACCACACTGAGGTATAACAATTATCTAAATTAAGCCTTTCAACAAGGTAGGCCAGTCCCTTTATAACACTAAGACTCCAAAGTAAAAAGGGAACAGACTTACACTAATTAGGCATTTGGTCTAACACATTAAATCCTATTTGGGAATTTGCCTTATTTACTTTCAGAACTGAATGTGGTGACAAAATGAATGTGACAGAAAAAAACACTTGGGGATATGCTGATCATCTCTACAGTCCTCTGGAAAGTTCCCTGTATTACAGGTACAGACTAATAGGATAGCCAAAAGGTCATTCCCGCCACTAACTTTTAGGCAACCAGGCAACAGCTTTCTCAGAAGTCAACCACTGGAGAAAAGTAAATAGTTTTATACCTAATACTAACACATCCAACCAAAACATGCTAGCGGTCAGGTTTCAAAATGCTTTAATTATAAATGAGGTGTCTTTTTACTGAAACACACAAAATGCCGGTGAGTTGAGCATATATTGCAGAGTATGAATTCCTCACCATCAACAACAAATAACAATTAAAAAAAAAAAAAAACCTGGAGAAAAGCAGCCAAACCATCTGACAAAGCCTAGGGCACATGTAACCCCATCACTACAAATGACTGCAGAGCTTACAAATCGAGCCAGATGCTGCTTCTGGAAGGATTTCATCTATAATATCCGAGCCGCATGACAGCCTATCACAACTCATGTTTGGCCTAAAGGTGTGCAACACTGGTGGAACAGCAAATAATGAGAGGGAACAGGAGCAGAGCCTTAATCCTAGCTAAGGAGGGGTTTTTTAATTGTGGTTTGTGGTGTGGCGGGGCTTTTGTAAATTTGAAAATTGAGTTTGTTCTACCTGCAAACACAGGCACAGATGGTGCTTCTATAATATGCTGTTATAATGGACTGATTTGTTTGCAGTGTTGCAGTCACGTCCAAATTCATGTCCAAATGCATTGGGTCTTCTGTAGCGTTGCTCAGAATTGGGTCAAATGTAAAGATGAGTATCTCCTTGGTGTATAATGAAGAATTTTGCCCATAGCCCCTCTGGCAGGTGCAGCATCTGTGTTCCAAACTCCCTTCTCCAGCTAGGCATGTGGCTGGATAATAATTGCTGAATGAATAGACTTTATGAAAGGGCTGAAAATATGCATGAGAGGGCTGCATTTCACGGACAGGGTACTGGTAAGGGTTACACAATTCATTAATTCTGGCTTCATTTCATCATTTCTGATTTCTTCTGCAAAAAATTGCTAAGCAAGGCTTGAGACAGAGAGACCAAAGTTTGACCCCTGGTAGTGAGGTTTTAAGTAGAGACAGTCACTAGAGCTCAGTTTCTTCCCATTTTGCTTCTGTTTGACTATTTCAAAGTTATCTTTATGAAAACCCTTCATTGCTGAGCAGTCATGCCTGTGTTTACCTTCAGTGTAATCTTTCCACCAACTTGCAGCACATTTTTCAATCTGCATTAAATGATACTTAGGAGGATTATTTGCATTCTGTTTAATTATTTTGCTGGTTTACGACTGCAATTTTCTCTAATAAAAAAAAATAATTGTGACTTCTAAAGATAAAGAAAACCATCCTGTCTTAGTGACTTTTAGGAAAGCACCTTTGGCACAAAATTAATATTGATACACCAGTATAAGTTCATGGCCATTGGGTGTACACCTAAAACATGTTTGTTTTTCCTCTTGATAAATCATAAAAGAGATTTAAGGTAAGAAATTTGCAGAACACCACAGCCAAGAGATGGTAAAGAAACCATCATTCACTGTAAGTTTAGTCTATTCTGGAGACTGGAACTATTCCCACATGCACACTTCTCTCTTTTTATTCTTATTTTGGTTTGGGTTTTTATTTTGGAAGCCAAGAGAGCTGTAAGTCCTTGATGAAGGATCAGTCTCCCACACGGTAGCAGTCTGTCTGTTCACAGCAGCACACACATGCCCAGGTCTCAAAGCACTCCTGTGAAAGATCTCCAAGTTGCAGGAGCACACCACAACACAGGATTCTCCCAAAGAGAACATTCCTGTCTTAACTTTGCTAATTAGGAACATGAGAGGGAAACCAAGTGTCAACGGGAGATTTGGTCCTTTTACAGTTATAGTTTAATCCATCTAGGCAACTCAGAAGTTAGAGAAGGTATAAACTCCCCATTATAAAATGTATTCCACTTGTTTAGATCCCAAAATAGACAATGCCTGACATGACTGGTGCTATTCCCATTGAATCAGTCTTGGAATAAATGCTGAACTTGATGGAGAGTGGGGAAACCATTATGGTGATGCTATCTTTGGATAAGGAAATAACAAGCAAGCATTGTGTGATATTCAGACAATGGAAAAATCAAGGCCTTAATCAGCTGGAATCTGTATCCTGCTGCACTTGGTAAACATTTTTTTGGGGCTATTGTCCTTTTAATATGGTTATTTAAACCCTCAAGGGTTGCTCAATACAGGGGCCAGGAAAGGAAGAGGAGAATTCTCTTGTCAAAAGTAGATCTCAGCTGGCAACCTGCACTCAACTTTGGAGGTAACAGCAGCAGTTAGTTGTTGTAGGAAAAGCCAGAAGCCCAGCCCTTATGAGTGAGTGCCTTTATGCAGTCCTGACAGCCCAGTTACACAGATCCTCCCATTCTCATCCAGCTCCAATCACAAATGTCACCTTTCTAAAGACAGGATACCTCAACAGGCTGCACATGAGTGTCACAGCCAGGCACACCACAAACCCACTGCACAAATGCTTTCTCATTCCTCTTTTAGGGATCAGTTAAGACGATTTCTGTGCATATTGCTAAAACCTTTCTTAGTGGTTCCCACACCACTTGTATTCTTCCTGTGATCAGATATAAGACACCATATAACCACCATCTTTGTAAGCACAGTGTTTACTGTGAGATTGCCTTGTACAGCACATAGCCAAGGTGGCCAAAATAAGTAAAAAGGGTAGAGTTAGGGAGTGGCAATGTCACCTTAATGAAGTTTTATGGTTTGTCTATGATCCCATAGGTAACAAAGTAAGATAGGACAAAAATTTTCTAAAATCTGTGTTGTGATTCCTCATCATCATTATCTGTAGTGCAAATTACTTTCTGCTACCCCTAAAATCATAGAATAATTCAGGTTGTGAGGGACTTCTGGACGGAGATTTTTATGTGTTTGCTTCTGTTGGCTTTGTAGCAGAAGATGCTACACCCCTTAGTACCAGTAGCAACAGCAGGACTATTGATGAACACTGGCTGCCAACTAACTGTGTAGCTACCTCTCAGCTGTTCATAATCTGGGGTTTGTGAGCATCATGTTGCCTATTTGATGTTACTCAGAGACACAGAAGATTAGAGGGTTAAACCAAAATTGCTGTAGAGCATAAAGATGATATAGAATATGTGGCTGCTCCTCTTCCCTGTGAAACAGCCAGGGACAGGGATCACTGCATTCATGTATATCTTCTATTCTGCAGGTTGTCTACAAATAAAGACTCCAGTGTACATGAAAAGAAGGGAGCAAACCACGTCAATTTGGATTTCATGATGCTCAAACTGTTTAAGGAATTCTTGCTATCTGAGAAGTTATAGGCAGAGCTAGGACAATAGATATGCCCTGACTTCATCTCACCTGTTCTCCTGAAACAGAGCACCTGTAATTCATGCACACGTGTTGGCACAAGGTTGTTTGTTATTCACTCTTTTCATCTACTGCCTGGTGCATCTTTGTCATGATTCATTATTCCTAACAGCTATATCAAGTGTTGCAATTACTGCACAATATAGATTTAACTCTGTAATATTTCTAGATTGGAAAGAGAAAAATAATATATTAAGTGCTTGTGATATCTTTATGTATAAGTTTGAGAATCATTAAATAGCTGTCACTCTTCCTTGCTCCTCAGCATCAATTACTCCACTCTGGTTTTACTTACTCCACTCTGTATAATGAGTCCCTAGAGCATGTTTCATTGCGGGAGAATGAACACATTTTTCACTTGCGGTCAGTGGGATGTGGTTAATTTGAAATCACTTAAACTATTATATCTGTCAAGCGTGGTTATTTTATTTTCAATTCACATCAGTGTTTTAGTATGCATGTCGGTTACTGGGTTAAACTGGCAGATTAATTTCCAAGCAGTCTGTTGCAATGCTTTTCTTCAATATCTTTACATGCAGGCTCTTGTTCAAACTTAATACATTCCCATTAAAATTTACTTCAGAGAAATCTGCTTTCAATATAAACACTCATATGATAAACAACACTCACCATTGAATGAAAAAGGTGGCAAGATCAAGGGCCTTACAGCTTTTCTCATGAAAACCCAGAATACTTGTTTTTCCTCCTTGTTCCATCTTTAACTTCTTTTCATATGCATCATGACATGCATCTGTGGGGAAAAAAAAAGTTCAGTAGCTAGGGTCACTTTGACATGTTTAGGGGTTTCTTTTTGTGCTATGTTTACTGATTGCATTGATCAAAAAAGCTGCGGGTTTCAGTTCAATGTGAGCAGATTCACAATTCACACCCTGTAAAACTGTTCAGGTCATTTGGGGTTTTTCTCTCTTTTTAAAATATTGTGGCTTGAAATTTATAAATAGCCAGAATTTGAAAATGCTGAAATACTGACTTACACAGCTACTAATAACAGGGTGCTCATACAGAGAATTAGAGGAACCGCCAATGGGCTTTTTATTACAGCAATATTGTACATATTACATGAATAAATTACATTGTTGCATTATGCAGCTGCTGCATCATCAGTTTAGAGAGTAGACTGCGATCCTAAGTATTCGGGGATGCAAGCTCATTATCTCTAAACCCACTTTGGTTACAGCCACGATACAATCCCAGCTAAACAGCTTTCGCATAATGTATTGCATATACCTTTGCATAATCAGGTACGTGGCTCAGAGACGGACTGATGAGTTTAGGTGTCTAATCAAATTTGCAAAAAATAGTCTCTTTCTCTGAATCAGGCAGAATCTTTCACTTGGAAAGGTTATTAGGGAAACTATATTACCCATAAAAATACAAATCTGCATATGTTGTGAAACATCATTTTTGATTTGAAAGATGCTAGTAGAAAATATGCATTTGTATAACAACAGATCTCACTGTAAAAAGAACCAACTAAATTAAAAAAAACAACAACAGTTTTTTCTCTATCTTCTTATGATGATGACAACTGCCAATGTTTGAATGCTGCCAAAGCACTTCTTGAAACTCAATTGTTTTTATTCTCTGCACATTTTTCTCTCATCTCATCGAATAAAACACAAATTTTAACATCCTCCACAGCTGCAAATGTTTGCCTACGACTTGTAGATTCATTTACATATTTTATATATTGATGCAAATATCTTTGGCTAGGCAAGTAATACGCTGTCAGTTCTGTTCATTTTACTCAGCCCCTGCTTCTTTTCATTGCTATATTTTTTTACTTTGCTGAAACTGTGTCTATTTTCATTGCTATTGTTATTCCCTTCTGCAAGCACATGCATCCCCCTTGCATCTCCCACCTAGCTCATCGTGCTCATCACCTCCAGGGGAATCCTGGCCCTGGAGAAATCGGTCGAGGTTTTACAACTAGCCTTAGGCTGGACAATGTTTTACTACTGGTCTCTTGCCAGATGAGGCTGCTTGTTGTATGACATTTCTACAGAGGTTTTCATAAGTGGTTTCTTGAAGAGCCTCCTAAAAGCTATCATAATCATGGAGATAATGGTGGTTAAGAAGAGGATAAATATGTAGTGCTATCTCTTTTTATTCGCACACAATATAACTAAGTGAGAAAATCACACACTTTTGGTCTAAGCAGTTTTAGAATAGAAATTTTCATCCTTCAAATCCCAAATTTTCATGCTCTTGCTTTGAATACTTTGAAGGGATTCTAGGCAAAGGAAAATCTAAGCCTAATGTGAAGTGATACATGTGTCATAACACACGTATTAGTAATGGTGCTAGAAGAGTGCACAGGACCCAATGGTCTTCACTGAAGGCTGTGGCCTGGCATTGACAAAAACAGAACCAGAAAAGGAAAATCTTTGAGGTTGCATTTCTCCTGCATCTGGACATCTTCCCAGCATAGTGTGAGAAACTCTCATGCTACACTTGAAAGAGGAAAGGGAGAAATGAAAGTGTTGATTCAGCTAACAGCAATGTGTCACTCCCTCTCCTCCATTAAATGCAGAAATACACTTTTCTTTTTGTGGTTGGCCCATATAAATATCAAAACATTCTGCAATATTTAGACTTCCCTAAATTTAGGCTAAGACAGAATGATTCCTCCATCTTCTATGCCATTCCTAAAGTGCTATCAGCTGCAGCTTTTTTCTGCTCAGCAATCACACATCTTTGAAGCTGAGAAGACAGACATGAATCTTAAATAATACTACAGCATAAAGCAAGACACCCTGTGTTAATTTTACCAGGTCATACAGTTTGGTCCATGGAGCTGGAAGTGAAGAATACAAATTTGAATAGAGTCTGTACCTATCACTGACTCTTTGCCTTCTGTGACTTAGGAAAATCATATAATATTGTTTCCATTCTTCACTTTAAAAAATAACTTTAATATTGTCAAAAAACACTTTTGTTGTGAAAATATGCTCAACCAAATGTTCCTGGAGAGAGAATAAGAGGGGGTAGAAATGCAAATTTGTTCATGTTGCTGACAGTGTACATGCATCTCTGTGGAGATACATATATCTGAAAAGAGCAAAAATTGTCTTACATTTTTAGATATGATTGTCATGGACCATCACTGATCTACTTCCAAACCCAAATCTACTTCAAGTGACAAATTAAAGATAGTCTCAATTTTCTCTGAGAACATACCTAGCATTTTTAGGAAAATAAGGACAAACTAAGTGGATAATCTGCTTTAATTCTTTTGTAGAATGAAAGAGAGTAGTATTTTCCAGTACTAATCCTAGAAATGTTCTGTCTGTATGCTACACTACTTTCTGGGAGGAAACATTAAAGTATTGTTGCATATAAAAGATAAAAGGAAGTTAAAATATAAAGGAACTATCTAGGTAAATGTTGCCATATTCATAAAACAGCTTTGAGATATACATGTGTGTGTAATATATATACATGCACAAAGGTGGACAGTGATGTATTCTGTAATATGTGCTAGTTCAATAATTTTTTTGGCAAAACCCTGCGTTTATTCGGCAAAATACTGTGCAAATTTCTTGTTACGCTAGAGAAATTTCAAATAAATTTGGCCCCAAACAATGCACTTACAAGGAGAAAGCAAGATTTTTTGTGGGTTTTTTTTCGTTTGTCTTTGTATCAAGAAATTGCTGAAGCAAGCTGGATCAGAAAGTCCCCTTTTGGTCAGTCATGATTTGATATGAAAAATTTTGATTGCAAAATTATTGTAGGCAAATGAGAACACCTTTCAGAATGGAAATGACTAGACAATCTCAGCTCAACTTTTATCACATGCAAACTAAAAAGGCAATCAACTCAACGGTAGCGTCTGATCTCTGCGTGTCTCTTCAGAATCAGTCAGTAACCAGTACTGTGAGCAGCTGTAGAAAGTGAATTTAATTTTGTTTGTGTGTATGCATAAAGAAAATGTAAAGCTGATTTTCTTTTCAGTTCCTGAGCACAAGAAAAAGTTGGCATACATGTTGCCTGTAGTTATTGGGGCTAAAACAGTGTGTGAGGTTTTCTTCCTCCAAGCTGTAGTGAGAGATGAAGAGATCCCATATGGGCCACTAGTACAAAGAAAGCAGAGTAACAGGAAAAGAAAAAAAAAAGCAGTGTGTAAGGGTAACAGAGGGAAATAAGATTGAAAGAACAAAACATCAACATTGTTAGTCATGAGGAACAGACAGGAGGGAGGTATTGCCTGCTGACCATGTGTACCAATGCCAGAGTCTAAAAAAAACGGCATCTGTGGTATGGGATGGTGTCTCTCTAGATCTGAAAGACAGCAGCAGATTGTTTTTATAGAAAGAAAAGGTGTCAGCAGAAAGGAAGGAGCATACACACATGGAATCATTTGCTGTAAGAAGCCATTTGAAAAACAACTGAGGAGCTGAGTGGAAGAAACATCTGTGAAACATGCAGCAAGACCACCACTAGTGCTTCAGGGAAGAGGTGGGAACAGAAGGGGATACACAAGCAGCGTTGGACATAGCATCTTGTCAGGATGACAAGGAAATGTTGTCCATACTCTCAAGAAAATCCAGCATCTTGTGAGTCTGGGAGGACAAATATTTCGTCCTCCTTGCGAGAGAGCCAGGGTGTACCTTTTATACTTTTCAAGAAGCAGACAAATCTACATTCATTGACCAAAGTAAATCAAAGAGTGTTATCTTTAAGAAGAAATTTCACTTTCCAGGGGATATGTTGGCAATTCTGCCTACCAGGATCAGGACACTTTGGCTTCTTTTCCATGGGCTTGCTTCTTTTGTTAGTAACTCTAAATGTGAAAGTCTTAAGAGACAGCAAATTGCCACCAGTGAAAAACAATTGTGTAGTTTTGGGGTCAGTGAAAGCAGATATGATGTGTAACAGCAAGGAGGGAGAAATTCCATACCTTTTAGATGTCTGGCCTTAATTTTGCAGTCCAGACTTTTTTTGGTCGACAGTAGAAAGCAAAATCTTCATGATACCAAGACCATATCTGAAGTCCGTTCAGCTATTCCTCATGGAGACACCGGTCTAGATGGCAAATAACCGGTCTGTAACTCAAATGAAAAAGAAAACAGTGATCAGAGGAAACTTTACTTCTCTGGGTTTGAAGCCTTCTTTAGACAAAGCCTTTAATGACTTTTCAGCATTGCTGAGGGAATGGTGTGGGAAAGGATATTTTGTTAGCCAACTATGACATAGAATTGTATGGAAAGCCCATGTGCTACCCAAAGGCCTCTCAAGGAGGTCACATAAAAGATGAGTCATAATGTAACTGATTTCTACCAGATCATCTTTCCATTTGCTCACTGCAGAGAAAACAAACTATGGAATGTGAAAGCACTTTGAAGTGACTGATGATCTTGCTGCTTATTAACCACACTGAAGGCGACCTTAGTAAAAAGTAAATGAAGGCAAATGAGTCATAGACACTTGATGGCTCATTCCAATCACTGTAAAGACAAAGCAAACCTTTTATTCTTCACAAAGATATATGCTCTTATTCTGGCCCAACAGGTTAATGATAGCTCTCAAGGGAGAATAATATTGAGAAAAAGACTATATACATTAATTGTTTACAAAATATACACACATTTTAATTTAGGATTTTTTTCAAAAGAATAAACCTTTAAGTTAGCAATCACAGAATATTCTGAGTTGGAAGGGACCCATAAGGACCTTCAAGTCCCGCTCCCGGCCCTGCACAGCACCAACCCCAAGAATCACAGTATGTGCCTGAGAGTACTGCAAAATAAAAAATGCTGCCATTTATTTTCTTCCTCCACATGTTAATAGTTAGGTTTATTCATTGGGTTATTTTTAAGCTAATACTTGGGAAAACCCACTTTTCCTAGTGAAATAGAAAATTGAAATAACTACCTCAATATAAAGGAAAACAAAAGGTCCAGAGGAAAAGACAGATTGTTCAGAAACAAGCAGTGTCTCTCTGTAATAAGTTCCAGGTAATTTTTTCTGCCATCAGTGACTAGAAAATATTCTTTTTAATTAATTACAATGACTTTGCTAGTTTTTAAGAATTTTTGATTGAAGAATCTCTGACTGAAAAAAAATCTTTCCTTCTTAGTGCAACCTTTCTAAAATCACTTTTTAATGATTTTTATATCACCGAACAGTTCTTCAAAATATGGCTTTGTCTAAAAAAAAAATCAAAGCTAACAAAAAACAGAATGCAAAAAAATTTGCAATTTCCTGTTATTACAAATTTTTTTTCTTATTTTTTACTTACTGTTTGCTAACGTAGCATTTACTATACTTCTTTTCATTTTTTTTATTGTATGGACCATGCATTCCCTGTATCCTTCCATACAGCCAGCTTTGGAAACTGAAAACCTGCTGCCCTTGTGCTCAGCAAGCGAGTCCAATTCACGGTGGGTCCTGAGGGTCTGGGAGCACCAGACCATTGGTTGCAACTCACTGAAATCCTGATTTAGGAGGGAGGTTTGTCATCTTGCACATCTGAACCTTAATCCACATGCCTGGCAGTGCATACTGGTCTTGACAGGAACGGAGCCAGCTTGGCACTTGGCAGATTAAAAAGGACTGCCTCCTGGAGATTAGATGGCTTGGCACAGTGAGAACACAGAGGTCAAACAACGATGTTTGCCAAACAAAAAAGAACCTCTCATTTTCCAACTCTATTGCTGCTCCCTGGATAAGCATTTTTGGCCTTTTGCCTTGGTTTGAAGGCAAGACTTGTTAGGATTTAGCCTGAGGGACCAGGTTTACTGTTGAAGGTCAAGCTAGATTTTGACTGTTGTGAAGCCCTGATATGGTAAGGTCATATGCTTTCTCGTTAGGGCTGATCTCTCAAGGCTCTGGGTGGCTCCCGGGATGTCATCAAGAATGGAAATTATTGCACACCTTGCTGAAGCCAATTCCTGATGGTTTTTATGTTCCAGTTTCATGAAATACAGACAATTTTGCCTGAGATTGCAGCAGAATAGAACATAGCAATTTCATTTCATGTAGGATTTCAGAATATGAACATTTGGATTTTTTCCCAGCAGTATACTTTGTCTTGACTACTACTCATTACATGTATATTTAATCATCATGTATATTTTTAAACCAGAAGTACTCAGACTCTAAAAATGTTGAAACCAGATTTATTTTAAGGCATTTCATTCTCAGTGAAACAGCAGATTCTCAAGAAACACAATCCTATTATAATTTTTCAAACAAATTTTCCTTGTCATGCCTCAGTGATTGTTTATTGTTTTGTTTTGCTGGAGCTAACATCACTATTGCAAGGATGCTTTTCTGCTCTGAACACTCTCTCTGCCTTTTGGTTACTGATTGGCACAACCAGCACTGGACATATTCCCCAGCACCTGATACCCTGCAAAATAGGCCATTGTTGCCTACCAAGTTTTGTGGGTCTGCACAGAGCCAAGGCTTCAGCAGCAGCACAGGAATCCTCTTTCACAATTTTCTGGCTCACACAGCTGTGATTTGGGTATTGCTGCAGTGTAATATAACTCTACCCCCTCCTCAAGTCAGGCTCTCAAGGAGAGCACCATTTGAAAGTCCTCCAAATTCACAGGGCTCATCCTGTGCCAGAGCCTTCCTCCCTCTTTGTGGTGTCTTTTATGAAAACAGAATTTCTCAGAAACAACCAGCTGTTTTGAAGAAAAGTGTAACAAAGGAAACTTGAGCAATCTCAGCATATGTTTTTATTCCTCACCTGTCTTGTTGCAGCAGGCTGTGCAATAGAGTGAAAGTTTTACCTACCATCACACTCACAACTCCTCCAGACCTCCAATACCACATTTATTACTACAGGACATATCAGCTGCTCAGTTTTTCATCATTGTGGTAGTGTATTGGAATTAATAATACCGTTGCTCTTCCAGAAGAATCATATAGTGTCCTTCTTTTCTCAAACATTAGAGCAAATAGCCTTCTGATTGTGAAGTTAAAATATATTTTTGAATTAAATCAGACCAAATTGGATTTTGACCTGCAGTGAAGACTTTTTGATTCATTTCTCAAGTTTTGAAACATGTTTTCTAAAGTTTTGATTGAGGATATCTTGACTTCCACATGATTCTCTCTTTAACAGACGGAGCAGCAAGGAGCTTCTGTCACTACAAAGAAAACGTTCCCAATCCCCTGCTCTACTGTCAAACCCACATTAAAAACAGAAAGAGTCAGCAATCTAAGGATGCTGCCTGAAAAGCTCCTAAACAAAGGTTTAGTTCCAGGAGTTTAGCATGACAATTTGTATGCATAAAGCCTCTCATAGCTGTAATTATGTGATGTCAGATCAGGGGAAATTTTTCTCTAATATTTTTAATAATGTCCAGTGCTATCAATACCAATACTGAGTAAATTCACTCCTGTAAAATCTAAGTAAATCCAAATGAGTAAATTTACTTCTTTAAAAATCATAATTATTGAAATCATTGTGATTTTTATTGCTTTTTCTCAGTATCACTTGGTAGTCTCATTAAGGATCCTTGAAATTTCAGAATTCAAACATGCAATTCTTTCATTATACTAAATTTCAAATCTTCAAAATTTCTTCATTCTAGCCCACTGTGTCTTTTATATTTGCTAATAGTATCAAACCTGAAAAAAATACCACTCCCATTATAGCAAGAATTAAAAAACTTGCAAAAAATAATCTACCTAAAATGTTGTTTTGACAAAATATAGCAGTAACAGGGAAAGTACAGGAAAGACTTACATACTTCATTGCATCTTTGAGAAAATGTAATTTGTATAGAGAAAAGTAGCTACAATAGAAGTAAAATCAGGAAATAAAAGCATAGAATTAATGTCTAAATGAGCGTATCTGGATAGGGCTTGGCTCTCTTTTTTTGGCATTATATGGAACACCATTTCAATACAGAAAAAGCAGCCAAAACGGTAAAGGAACCGAGGACCTCAGTTATCAAAAAGGATTACACAACTACTATCTGTCTATATCTTTTAAGGTAAAGATTAAAAGCCAAAGAGGGGCCTCAGAAGGCTGGGAGTCTCTTTGGAATCGATGGGAAAATGCATGCACATCTGCAGGCAGGGTTTGGTCTGAGCAAGGGAACCTCACTGCGAGAAATTGTTCTGCAAAGGCATCAGAAAGGATCAAAGCTCCTGCACTCCTTGAGTTCATGTCAGCCACAGAAAGAGCAGAAAGGAAAGCCAAGGATGGTCCAAGAACAAGAGGAATTGAGATGGAATGTCTTTGCACATACTATCATTGCAGAAATAAATTATGGAGAAGGGGACAAATACAGTTAATATATTATCTTGAAAAGGGAGAGAGCAACTTTCAAAGGAAAAATTTCATTTTGTAATGTAGAGTTGCCAATGCAGAGGATGGGGCAGAATGGGCAAGACATCCCATCCTCCTTCTGCCAAAAAACCAATCCCTCTTCTTGTATCATCAGCATTTAATCAGGCATTAAACATAACTCAAAGCAATTTCTGCGTCTCCTCCAGATCAGGAAAGCCATACTCTGTGAGAACTCAACACTTCCCTAAGCCAACAGTGCATTGTGAAAGACTCGAGCTCCCCAGATTTGATTTAAAGGCGAAGAGACCTTTAAAATGCCTTGGTGCCCATTCGCAAAATCGCAGCGGCTGCGGGACCGATGCAGCCACCGAGACTCTAAGCTGACATCAAAGGGGGAAAATCAGCTGAAATGACAGCAGCAGCTGCAGCATCCGCCTCTAAATTAGGCTGTGTTTCAAAGTCTGGACTCAACTGCTAAGCAGTATAAAGACCCAGGAGGAAGGCTGCCCAAGAAAAAGAGTTAGATTTCTAACCTAACACATCAAAGTAACACATGCTTAGAAGAGCAATAAATGCATATGGCACACATTCACATGCTGCCTAATTGCAGTGGGCTCATGAAGCCAAGACAAACCTTCAGCTGATTCCTACTTTTAGAGAGGATTTGAGTCCTTTTTGAATGCAGAAAGCTGACACAAATTGGTAGCAGATTAGAGTCTGGCATTGTGATAATACATCCCATAATTTCAAAAGATGGCCATTTTTCATATCATAAGACACTTTCAAAATACTGAGCTCCTTATTAGATAATTTATACATATACCAAATTACAGAATACCCACAACATAATAAATCAAGAAAACCTTTCTCTCAAAATTCAGATATAGATTAGAAAACCACCAATTTCACTATTAATTTACTTGCATATAAATTTAATAATACAAGTGGGAACAGTGAGAAATACATGATTAAATGAGACACACTGCTGAATGCTTTAGCACTAAAAATCCTTGATTTGGGAAAATTGTCCTTATTTTGGTATGCATTTTTATTTCAGTTTAGTCTATAAATTTAGGGAAACTGTTTGCCATGTCATTGATGACATACAGATTTATAAGAAAGTAACAGGAAAAAATCCTGAATGTATGGATACTTTCTTATGTATACCAAGCATGCTTAGTATAAAAACCTGCATATTTTCATAGTTGTAGCGATATGATTTGATCTCTTTTTGTGTTTCCCGCAAGCTGGCAGAGGAAACTCAGTCATTCACTTGAGATGTTTATTAAAATTCCTATGATATTGCAGCACAATGGTGGATTTTGTGAACAAATTCAAACTTAAATCTTCCTCACTTGTCTTTAAGAAACAGTGAATAAGTATGTAATATAAACACAAGTAACAAACATCATGAAAAACATTAAATAGATCTAATTCTCTGCAATGTTATTCTCTACAAACTTCTGAATCTTGCTTTTATAGTTTTAAATTAATACACTTTTGTAAAGGGTTAAAGTTGCAAGCAAGAGCAATCATCTACATTGCACTCTCTTAACTTCTGCATTAAGAAAAACAAACCCACCAGAAACTACCAGATAATCCTGACACAGTGGCTTTTACACTTATAGACTTCTACCAGTTTAAATGAATCTGTTTGAGGACATCCACATCAAATGCAGTAGTATAGCAGTTATCAAAACTGTCAGAGATGGTAAAAAAAGAAAAGATCCCTAAATGTGCAGTGCTCAAGAGAAAGCAGAAGCACAAACGTCTCAACATATCTTGTACTTATAGGATGTCTTACCTCACTGAAGAATCAAGTGACAAAATATATCTGTTGAAATGATTCATCTTGAAATAAAAATTACACAGAAGCCAACACTCACACACCCCAGGAAGGGAACAGAATATCGTGCAAATTAAGGCCAGTTTCTTATTTCAAATTTTCCAGATTTTGTCCTTTGTGCACTTGATGCAACATCATATGACGTCATGCTGTAAAATGAGTCAAAACTGAGCTGTGTGCAGCTTCTGGGTGTCATGCAGAGGAGCCTGGAGAGGTGCAATGCACACCACAGGTTTGATGCACAGGGACTCTGAAAGCACAGCAATCAACACAACTCACCTTAAATAGTCATCCTGACTACTTGAGTGCATTCACCTGTTTCAGGAATGACACCCAACTCAGAAAGAGTGTGGTTTGCTACTGCTTCATCAGATCGCTTTTTATTCTTTGTTTTGGTTCACTTTGATAATATTTATTGAATGCTACAGTTTAGTGAGCATTTAGGAGGACGGTTGTTAAAAACCCAACAACTGTGGCTCTCAGAAAGGATTGGAAACTTGCAGTCCAGGCATGTTGAACACTCAGAATAACACAAGATCAAATAGTTATGTGGTTGCTTCAATAGACAACTTGCCTGGTATGGAAATTAAAAAGGAGAAAGTTTTTTTCTGTGGAAAACAGAAGACCATAAAAGGCCAAACTCAGCAAAATTTCTTTTATAAGTAAAACATGAAAATACTGGTTCTGTAATAGGTACTGATAAGATGAAATATTTCTGAAGTTGTACAATAATGCTAAATGCATTATTTGTGTCAGGCGGTTCTGACACACAATACTGATATTTTGAATGGGAAGATTTTTAATGTAGTTTGGTAGAGTTGTAAAAATGACAGTGTTTCTCAGAGAACCTGCTCATTTTCCAGCTGCCTAAAGGGTATCCAAACATAATTGATCATTTTCTCAGGATGGCCTTAGTTCTATGCTTTTTATATTTTTTTCTAGCCTATTTCTTATTTAAATTCTGGAAAGAGGGGAACTGAGGGAGTAACATCATTGTTTTCCAGTTTTCTACTGGAAGTTCACCTTGCCTTCCCACTCTGCTTCAGGGATTATCTGGAAATCTCACAGCGTTTAGAAAGAGATTCTCTGCAGCCTTTGCAGTTTCCCTCTACTTCCACCTATATTATTAACTTTCCCACACCAACCCCAAATGAGCTTAAATATAGACTGCTCTACGTCTAATGAGCCATAATTAGCTCATCAACTTCTGACAAGCCTAAATAGACTTGTTAGGGAATGACAAGTCTAGTCTATCTCACACTGGAATGGGTGTCATCCCTCCCACTCAACCCTCCAAGGAAGGAAACAAATCTCTTAATAGCTCTTTGCAGGATTTCCAGTCTCCTCCAGGACCCCAAAAGAGGGAGCCTGTTCAAGTTTGCAGAGATTTACACAAAAATGGCCTGGAGAAGAAGGAGACACTAGAAATTATTGGTGTGATGAGTTACCCTTTCTCTTTCTGCCCTTCTGTATAAAGAAGGGACTGTGATGTTGAAGGGAACAATCTTTGGCTGGTTTCTTTATGCTGACTCCACAGTTGCCAGAGCCAAAATTAGCTCCTCAGCTCCTGATGAACCATGCTGATGTTACTTATTTAAAATGTTAATAACTCTTAAAATAATAAGAGTCTGAACTCATCTTTATTTCTCTGCACTTCAGCTCAACTAGATGAGTCCAGAGAGCCAAAATGTATACCATTTATTCCAGGTTATTTACTTATTTATTTATTTAGCTAGGGAATGTGAAAATGGCATGGAGTAACAGTACATTGGAACTGCTGAAAAATGTCTTTTTATAGGAGAATATAGAAATATAGGAGAACCATAATGCCTCAAAGGATACTGCCACTTTTGGAAAGTGTTGGTTTTTCCAGGTGCATAATTCAAAATTGAAAGTTTGGAAACTGTGCCAATATTTGCAAGTTTTGAGAAATGGGCAGACCCATCATTTAAAAAGAGCACATGTATTTCTGTTACGTTAAATTTGTTTGTATACCTAAGTCTTAATAGTGACCCATCTTCTTCAGAGTCTATGCAGTTTAGGTGCTTGCCTACGTGCTATTTCAGGATCTGGCTCCTGAAGAAAGACACTGCCTCAAACAGCATTGCTTGGCTGGCCAGAGCTCCTCCTGAAGTACTGCAATACTTGTTCCATTCCCTCCCGTGCTGGTAGGTCTCCTCTGCAGCAAGGATACACTAGGTAAGGTTGTCCTCCCTGCCCCGGGGGGAAAAACAAACAAGCAAACAAACAAAACAAACAAAGAAAAAGAAAATAACTGCAGATTCTTTTAGAGAAATCCAGCATTGCTGATTCTTCAAGAATGAGTACTTTTTTGACAAAATGCAAATGCCACATCATCAGTAGGTTATTACAACATCTGGGATTTTCAGAAGCCACTCGAGGATCTGGGAGCCGGATACCTCTGGAAGTCTGTGTTAAATTTGCAGCTTAAACACTATTGGTCTACTGACTTCAGCGGAGCAATGCAATTTTCAGCAGCTGAGTCAACGCTGAGGGCCACAGAAAGTCTATAGAGAAATTAAAATTCCTGCTCTGATAATAAAATGGATCTGAAATCATGACACTGCAATAAAATTAATATGGTTCTCTTTTGCTGTTTTAGCAGTTATTACATCTCAGTTTCTGAAAAATATCTATCTTTTGTTCCCAAACTATGTTTGTGCAGTAGGATTCTGCCCTAGGAGAATCTTATCACCAAGTTATAAATCTCTGAACCCAGAGAATTTCAACAGAAATACTTATTCATTCCTAACTAGTTCGGGTTTAACACTAACACTGTAATTAAATTGTGTTTTTTTCATTTTTCCCCTGCTGTTTGAGAGAGAATGTGTTCAGCTCTTTGGTATACAATGAGAACTAAGTAAATGCTAATCTATTTTAACCTCACTGGATTTGAAGGAGAAAATAGACTTTGATTTTAGTAATTGTTTTCTAAAATAAGACTTTTAGGGAAAAAACCACCTCAGAACAGCACCTTCACATCTTTATCAGAAATTTCAAGTAAAAATTCTGTTTTCATTACTCTAACACAGAATAGCAAATGTTCCTGTCAGATTTAATTGAATCACCTAATGCATGTCAAAATATTTTTTTATCAAGTCTTCATTTATAAAGTCAAAGTTAATGAAAGAATGTGCCTCCTGCTCTCACAAACACTTAAAATTGGCTATATATGACATTCTCTGCTACTGTCCTCCCACACTAGGCTATCTAAATTACCACAAAGTTGTAAGTGCTCCCGTGAGGCCCCAAATAAGGTTGGCTTGCTCAAGTACTGCTTCTTTTTTGGGGGTTTTTTTTGAGTGAACATGAGCTAGGCAATGGCTCAGGCATGGATGGGAGGGGACAGTTACTGGGAGGTGACCCCGGTCACAGGGACACAAGCACCAAAGCAAATGGTGGAAATGAGTGGGAGTGCCTTCAGCTAGATTTGGAAAGCCACACTGGACGTGTTGGCTTGTCTCTGATCACAAGTTGCCTTGGAGAGCAAGAGAGTTTCGTAAAATGTTTTTGGAAAGACAGTGGCACCAGAGAGATGTAGACAGGCTGGGCTTGTATGTGAAATGCACAGAGACTCAGGTTTCCTGTCCCATTTGTTCAGACTTGCACACAGAAACAGCACTTCAACCAAAGAATCAATACAGACCAAAATTCCCTGTTAATTAGGGAGGTAGTGTGATGGTCACTGGGCCCCCTGACATACTCTGGCCATCAGAAAAGTTTGTTGAATTGACATTTTTAATCCCTTCCCACCCCATGACAGATCCAGGAACACACATTTCCCTTTCTCACTGCCAAACTCTTTTCTAGGGCTGCCAGGACAAGAGGATTGCTGTGTAATTCCTGTGCACTCTTGATGCCAAACATGGTTCATTTCATGGCTTCAGACAGTCAGAACTTAAAAGTAACATGGCTCTAGTGAAATGTTTTGTTTTACTCCACTCTTTACAAGTGGAATAATAAATTACCGCTTTAAACTCTTACCTCCGTATTTTAAAAGCCAGAAAATGTGACAGTGAAAGTAGGAAGCATCAGATGAAGTGCTGTGATATCTACAGAGGATAAGTTACATTATATGCAACTTGCCTACTCAACAGAATACACTATGGAAAACTTGTTAAAACTGGTGCGCTGAGACCAGAAAAATGCTTTGAATAATCAGGATCAGTAAGCATATGAAAGCACAAATCTTCTGGGAATACTGGAGAAGACAGACAACATTGACCTTTGCCCTGGTAGAAAATTAACCATTTTTTCTTCAGCAAAGTACAAGCAAAGAAAATCTTGTCCTAATACAGAAAAGCAGGAAAGAGTGCATGAACCTTCTCTGCAAAAGCCAGAGAAAACATGAGGAAAGCAGAGTCTTAACAGTGGCCTCAGAAGCTTGGGCTCACACACAGAATCTTTTAGATACCCTAAGAGCGAAAGGCTCCGGGTGAGATCTTTTTTCCCCACTAAGGTCAAGGACAAAACATGTTCTGATTTTGTCCTCAAGATCTTGATGTTCTGCAAACAGAGGTGGTAACAACAGAAAAATTATTATGATCAAACTTATTTACATAACCCATGTATTTGCAACATATGGGTGTTTTTCTGTGCATTAAAGATGCTTCAGGAACTAGATAATGAGCGACAACATTCATTTCACAGGGCACAGTGGTATCAACTAATAATAAGATGTCTAGGAATGAAGATTTCTGGGGGCACAGAGTTAACATAACTGTTTCTCAAGATGTCCTATTTGTAAGATTGCCTTTTACATTTGCAAAGCTTAGCAGTACAATTTAAAGATGAATAAAGATCTATTATGATACACAGGCTGTCTTTTTGCCCTTGCTTGTGAGCTGTTTCTTTATGCAACACTAACTCCATAAGAAAAACAGTACCTTGCTATATTGAGGGAAGTAAATTTTATGACTTCCTGAGCACAACTGAGATGTCTAGATCGATGCATAAATGAAACACTAAATTTAGTAAGCAGAGTCTTACTCTCTAAATGTACAGTATTTATATATCTCTACACTGTGTCTTGCACTCAAAGAAGTTAGTTGAAGCTTTTCTGGAGCTACAATGATGCAGAATAATTAATTCAGATCAAGGGCTTGATTAAAAAATCTGTAGAAATTAGTATTTCTTTTCTCTCTCTCATGAGAACACAGAAGCCCAAGATGCAGACTTAATTATCTAGAAAAAAACAATAATAAAGCAATGGAAATAGGTAATAATGAGGTACTCGGCTTGTTAAATCTTTTGTGTATGTGATCATCTGGAGCAGAGTGTCTCAGCTGCTCAGACCATAATGTCACCTGGCTTTCCCATGATGGGATGTGCTCTGACAGACCTGGGACCCTTTGCTACTGCATTGACTATGTGGTTACTCAGCAGTCTTCCCTTTTATTTTTCTTTCCTCTCAATATCATTGCTTTACTGTAATTGCCTGATTTAAAACAAACGAATAAACAAAACCGCTCTAAATTCTGCTCTCAAAGGTTTCTTCTTGACCTCATATGTAAACTGAGACTTGAGTACAAAGAACTTCAAAGCTTGCAAACCTAATTTTTCCAAGTACAGTGAAGGTATGGAAACTATAGTGGGCTGTGGATCAAATCACGTCTAATATCTTCAGTGTAGAAACAGGGCAATATAGAGACATCCAGGAAGCTGTGGAAAAACCCTTTGAACACTCCACATGATGGATATTGTTTTTCTTACTCTTAATTCACTACATCCTGTCCCTTCTGCACATCCTAAGCATCCTTTCATCCTACAGGTCTAGGACTTCGTCTCCTAAGCACCCACCGAAGTAAAACAATCCTCGTGCTTTCCACCAACTTCAGCCCATGCACAAAAAGGGCAGGCAAAGCCAGGCTTCATCTGAGCCAGGAGGCATAAGCCAGAAGGTTCTCGGGCTATTTTTTCGGGTGTGGGTGAGGCGCACAGGGAGCGCTGCGGTGCGCGCTGTCCCCACGGGAGCGCCCCGCTCCGCCGGGAGCAAACAAACAGGCGGCCACTGCCGTGCAGCGCCGCCGAGCGCCGCTAGAGGGCGGGCACGAGTGGCTGTGGCCAGAAGGAAACGCGTCCTCAAGCAAATAAAGTGACAAAAAGAGCTGGAATTCAAATAAAACAAGGAAAAAAACATTTTAGTGATCCTCCTCTGTTGAGTAATCAGCTCTGGATGCCAGGTCTGCAAACACACACTGTCTTCTTCCTTCTTGAGGGCTGTGATGAATCTCTTTTCTTGAATCTCCCGTCACTGCAGGGAATGTGTCTTGGCCACCAGCAAAAGCAAGATCACACCCATTTTGGTCCAGCTGCAATATTTAACTTTTGGAATTCGTAAGCCATGTATAAAAGAAGACAAAACCCCAAGGTTCAGTAATCTAACTGCTGTGCCAGGGACACAGGCAAATCAGAGGGATTACAAACGCTCAGTGCAAGGGGAGCAGCTGATGTCTAAAAGGCTCAGTAAAATAATAAGAGATTCACACCAGGAAACAGCCACAACAACATGTGAAATGTATTTTAAAGGCATTTAATAGATTTCTATTAACCCCTTGGACTGTTGGGAAACGCCTATGGAAATAGAAAGATGTGTCAGAGCAGAACCATCAGCTGCAGAGAACGTTAGTTAAATAAAATATCAGCTTTTTGAAAGACGTAGAGGAAAAGAAATGGTCCATCACAAGGAAACCATCATTCTCTCCTATGCAACCCAAAGCAAAGCTAGAGTGATGTATGAGGAAATTATTTTTTGTACTTTGTTCCTCCTAATATCCTCTTACCTTTCAGCTGCAAAAAAAAGGAGGTAAATAAAAATTAAAGAACAGAATATCTTTAAAAGATATTTAAAATATCATTTCTATTCCCTTTACTTGGGAAGGCACAACAGTTGTCACTGTCATCATCTCAAACCCCTAGAGATACGGTAACTCCTTTCCTATTATTTGGGTTAAATTTGTGCCCACTTTTTTAAAAATATATCTTACTTTTCCTCCCTCTAAGCCACTTCTTTACAAAGGCTGACAATCTTTAATTGTTTCTATCTTTTACTCCCTATCAGGAAAATTGAGACTTCTCTGTTTGCCTTGTATTTGCCAGAGAAGCTAGCCAAGATTAGTTCATGATGAGTTTTGCTGTTTGTTGATGATGTCTTTGGTTCAGCATTTCTGCTAGGTGTTTATTGGACCCCAGCAGCCAGAACACAACAAATTGTGAAGCTTGAGGTTTCTCTTGAGGGTTTTTTTAAAACACATTTGTCATTGTATGTCATAATACTCTTCTTCCTCTCCAAATACTCCCTCCCTCTTTGAATCTCTTCAGTTAGATTAGTTCGACAGTGATTTCGGTATGTAAACCATGTGTCAAAAACACACCTTTTGTGATGTTGAGGAACACTGAGGCTTCCTATAATATTGAGTCTCCAAACTTAATTTTGATTTCTTGATTTATCCATTAAGTATGAGTGTATCCATTAAGTATTCCCTCTTCATTAACTAAATATTCACCCGTTGCAACTTTTACCTTTTTGCAAGAAAAGGTGAATGTGTATCCTCGGATCAGCAGACTGACTGAATTATTTTATTTTTTTGCAATAGTGAGGTGTGAGCATCAGGATAACTATACCCATGGCGTGGAAACAGACTCTGGATGCGAGATATGAGGATTAGAAACTTTAAGTATATTTTCACTTTATAGGATATTATTTCCTTTTCATGTGATTTTCTTTTACCTTCAGTTTTATGTGATTGGAAGGCTTAATAAAAAACGAAGACATTTAAACCCGCCTCACATTATTTACTTCACACAGTCAACATTCACAAGCATCAAAGCTTTTCTTTCAATGCTATCAAAAAACCACGAAGCTTTAAGGCTTGGCCAAAGAATCAACACAAACCTAAAGCAGAGGCATCAGCTCATGAGACTGCTGACAGAATGGATTAAACAGACATTTGAAAGTATTGCCAATGCTGTGGGAGAAAAAAGAAAAGCCCTCAGTTCTACACTTTCTTTTACACTAAGAAGTCCAGCTTTTGTAAACTATTCACTGTGTTGACGCTCAACAAATACCTACTGATGAGATGACATCATCTGCTAATGAAAATAATTGCCCAAAGGCTTAACCATGTTTTTGGGTAAAATATATGGGCTATTCAAGCTTTGATTAAAAAAAAATAGAATAATATGAATGGACTTTCGTGATCAAGGAAATGTTACAGTCCTTGTTTGAAAATGGTGTCTGACTGCTTTCACAAGTGGAATTGGATCCTGGAAGAATAATTTTATTGTGTTGTTCCACAGAATTTCAATACATGCTCAGATTTTTTCTTCTTTGCCCATTCATTATGAGCAGTTTTAGTGCTGGGGACAGGTATCGTGGTGGGTTTTATTTGTCAGCAGTGCTGCATTGTCCGTACTGGGAGATTATGCTTCCCCTTTTGGCTGCTGCTTTCTGGCTGCTGCCTCCAGTTCTTCCTCATCTACAGGCTGTTTGGCTTCTCTGTGCAAAACAGGAGTGGCGAGGAACAAAATGCTCTATAAATATTATTGGTCTGTCCTTGGGAATGAAGATTCTCTCCAGTCTACTCCATAGCAGGATTGCAGCACAGCTGGGAGTCAGAGAGGAACGTTGCTGTTTGCTGCTTTTCCAGATACCTTGTCAGCATTAGCTGTCCTGTCCAGAGATCCACAAAGGGACAGCAAGACTCCTGAGGAAGCAGACAGAATTTTCATCTTCCTACTGTTGTCTATTTTTGCTCTCCTGGAGCCAAGAGAACAGAGTAGGCAATGGACACATTCATGCAAAACACACACATATAAAATACATTCAGGAAAAACTAGCTTTAGAGTCAAGGAAGAGAAAGCCCTTTAAGACCTTCTGACCTCCCCCGGAGAGCTGTGCCAGGCAGACAGGCGGTGCCAGAGCAGGGGTGCCCACTGTCACAGCCCTGTCTTCAGACCTGAGGCTTGAAGATGTCAGGCACTTCTGTTATTTCCTTCAATTCTCATTCACTTTACTGCAAACCCACCTTCCCCAGTGGCATTTTCTGCTGCTCAGTCACATCCATTACTAGGCCCTTTGTGCATTCCTGGCACACCTCAAAGCTTGGAAAGAGGGAAGGGGAGTTTGGGGATTAAATTGTGCTTTCTTTTAAGTCCTGAAATCCAAATCACCCAGGGTGTGCAGGTCAGGCGTCTGCAGGGGCTGGGAGCAGCTGGGCACACCCCGGGGAGGCAGGGGCAGACCTGGCAGCCAGGCCGTGTCCCACGGCAGCCGGGGAGCAGGGCACTCTGGGGGGCACCAGGGCACCCCAGCCCCGCGCCCGGCAGCCCTGGGCACCGGCGCTGGCAGCTGGAGGCTGGCAGCACTGCCGTGTCATGGGGCCAGGGTGGTGGCCCTGGGGAGTCTGAAACAGTGACCAGAGCCACGGGCTGGGCAGGGGAGCAGCTCAGAGGGGCTGCACAGGACCACCACTGCCGGCCGTCACAGCCCTCAGCACCCAGCCACGGCGTCCCTAGACGTGCCCAGAGACAGCAGAGAGACTGCAAACAGTGCTGAGAATCCAGCCAGCAAAGCAGTTGTAAAAGAGCCATCAGACAGCTTTGGGGCCTTGCATGTCACAGCAGTTTGGAACTGAAGAGTGGAGATAGCAGGACTGATTTTCCTGTGCACAAGTGGAAGTGAGATCCAAGTCAAGGGCACAAGCTGTGGATTCGGGACTCCCACGGCAAGAAGGCTGCCATCAAAGGTGTGCTCACACAACCCCTCTGAGAACATAACAGAGGTACTGAAAAAGAAAAAAAAAGCTATGGGGGGGAAGAACAAGAGCACAATCTGACGTTTATAAACACAAATAATGGTGAACAAATAATGAACAACCTTCAAAAGAGAAAACAGTAATAAAATGGCAATGCTCATAGCAAGTCAAGCAATGGAACTTCAGCAAATGCTGCTTTATTGCCAAAGGATTGAATTTGGTGCCGAAGTGGGTGAGGATGCATTAACAGTTAAGATGGCTGTGTCCCATAACTGTGTTGGCTGCGAAGCTCACAAACCATGAGCCTGAACACCAGATAAAAAGGAAAAACTTTTGCAGTTTTACTAACTTTTGGACACTGAACAATTAAACACCGTACTTCCTTTGACATTGTGTCATACTTAAGATTATTCTTTGAAAATTCCTTTCAAATTAAATGAATTCCTTCCTTTTGATGCAACTAGAAAAGCATTGATATTGAACTAGAATAAAACTGTCATTCATTTTCTCTGAGTACAATGACTTGGCCAAGTCGTAAGCTACATAAAGCCCTGAACTTATTACGTGCCTATTTTTAAGCAAAGTTTTAGAACTACATTATGTGGAATAATCTTTTGACATTTCCATCCAAAAGAACTATTAAAAATCATTTGTCTTGCTGCACTGCTGGGCATACACTTTTCAGAAAGATTGACTAGCACATGCCACTGTATTTGAGGGATTTCACAGGTATTCTTTATCTTTTGAATACTAATATGACATAAAAAAGCATGATCTCCTGAAGTTTGGTAGTGCCACTCATCTTTCACCTTTATGAAGCCAATTCCTCCGAAAGTGCTCCCTCTGAAATTCAAGAGCAGTATATTTTTAGTGAATTCTATTTAGAAGACATAACTAATTTTCTTAGTTATGCTGTTTGTTTCTTTAGTTATGCCATTTGTTTCTTTGTGAAAAAAATAAAAAATTCAGACTCCTGTCTGGGAGTGGAACTTGGTCCTTGAGAATGAATCGGATTTACTTAAGCAATATAAAATTTGAAAAGTAAATATTTAACTTCAGCTCTCAGTATCAGCCATTCAAATTTCATTCCTTACATGGAGTTTTGTTATTTTATGCCAGATTATACCTTTAGTCCAAAGATACTTAATGATAGACGATAATAATTATGTGACATCTTGTGAAATGCTTTGTTTAACAACACTGACATTGCTTTGAGAATGGTAGAATAAGTTGTTTCTAATTCTAGGTCCTTGATGGTGGACTTTGACTGGTTTTTTTTTAAGCCCTTCTTTTGGATAGAAGGAAGGAATGTCACTGGCAAAGGAAACACCTTTCCTGCAGACATCTTTAAATTAATGATCTATGGACTAAGTATAATTACAGAATTTATATTTTTTTTTAATTCAGTTGCATCGATACAGAGCTGATCTAGCACTGTCAACATTCTCTAGCTACTCGTTCATTTTTCTATGACTGTAGTGATTTCAAAGACATCTGAAATGTCTGTAGGGCTGTAATTTGACTGAATATCAACTTCCTGCATCTCCTAATAATCCTTCTTCTCAGCTTAGATTTGTGAGTATTTTGTTCTTCATCTTTTAAGATCTCTCTGCAGGACACAGAGGGTTTTTTGAGCTTTTTCCTAGTCAAATATATGAAATATGCTGATTTAAAATAATGATACATTAAAATATAGCTCTAACCAGAAACGCCCAAGATGGTCATGGCTGCCTTGAGGAACTGCCGTAGCGGCTCCCTCTGTTCCTTTTCCTCTTGCATACTGCTGCTTCTGTATTCAATATCTATTTCCACTCTTTGATTAAATGTAAGCCAGCTCTTGCTCTGCGGATTTGTAGTAAGACTTCAAATACCTCAGCACTTAGGAGCCAGAAGTGTTCTTCAGGCAGAATAGCACACAAATGTCAGTTTAGCATGTTCTAGACTGGGCACACAATTCCTCCCATTCGTGTACATCAGTTTCACACTGCTTTAATTCTGCCAACTTTATCTTTAACTGCCAAATGAGTGAGGCACCAGGATAAATCAGACAAAAAATAACAATCATATTTTATTGTCTGTATACAGTAATGGTAAGTGTAGTTCCTCATGTGCAGTTACAGGGATGGATGTGGTGTTCCCCATAAAAAGACCACACAAAACAGTGAGATTGACTAATTTCAGTCCGCTGACAGCTAGTTAAGAGCCAGCAGTGAGGACAGAGGGCTTTTCAGCACAGGGGTTTAAAGTGCTAAAGCCTGCATTTGTATCTGCTTTTTATTGTGTAATGCATTTGTATCAGTCTCAGAAAGGCTTCTTATATGTGGAAAACTCACTGCATTTTATTTCATCATTTTATTGATTCATTTTTAAGTGTCTTTGTTTTTTTTCAAGGTTCAGGTGCATGGTGACAATTTTGCCACAATTAGAACAGTCTACCAGGTGACAGGGAGGGAATGCAGATGAGTGAGGCCCTGCTGGTTGATTCAGATCTAGAATTCAAATCTCTGGGGAAAAAATTGGCATGCTTTGGGCCACATCCAGCCCTCATAAAAAAAAAGGGCAAATTCATTGAAGGCTCTAGTGTTACAGCAGCTTTGCCAACAAAGACGTTACCTGAATCGTTCCGGCTACTTAAAATTTAGAATCTGACTTTAAAAGACAAGCTACAATTATGCCTGCCTGACTCTTCATTGAATATCTAGTTATAGTAAAGGTCTTACTCCTCAACTTCAAAGCCATCCATCAGATTAGCCTAAGCTACTAGGGATGACCTCCCAAGAGATCTCCAGTCCACTGAGCTTTCTAGAGTCAAAGATAAAAACTGAAGTTAGGACTATGGAAGACAGAGCTTTCCTGACCACTCACCCACAATGCGTCTCCATCCTCAAAGAGAGGAGCTCTTCTGGGAATCCCAGCTTCTTCAGATCAAAGTATAAAATCCACCCCTTAACATGGTCTTCCCTGAGAATAAAAGATAAAAAATCCTGATGTCGAGGAGGTGATGAGAGAGCTATGGTGCTTTTTAATGTGTTTACTTTTCCAGTCTGGAATGTGCTCACTCAGTACAATGTTGGAGTGCAACAAAACTGCTCCAGCTCCAGGGGGGTCATTAATGGCAGGCTGTGTGCTGGGAAGAGACTAAACAGGAGAGAGACACAGAGGGATGCAGGACTGTGGCTCACTGTATTTTAACCGTAACAAGTGACTTTGGTGGTCTCCGTCTTGCACTATGCTCAGGGTGGTCCACATAAATCAGCTGCATCAGCTTTGACTAGGGATGTTTTTCATTTATTGCCTCTCTCAGAATAAAAGGTAAATTTTCAGATTCAGAAGCTGTGATCTGATATTTTCTGTGCCATATATTTTAATTTATGTGCCCTATACAGAGGAAACCATGGTTGTGTGTGAAATACAAAGACAAGTAATGGTTTTATTATGCTGTTTTTAAGCCCTGCGAGTCTAACACAAAATGAGTTTGAGTACAGTCACACACTTCCTATGTAATTTGTCTGTATACATTTCTCTTCAAAATGGCTTTGTTTTTGTGATGCAGGTGCAAAACAAGCATTATCTTCAAGAACTTTTAAAATTTCAGTATTTCTGCTACTTGCATTAATAAAAATTTCATAAATTCTATATAAATCCCTTAAAATATATATGAATAAAAAGAGTACTTTTACCAATGACCACAGTGTATTGAAAACTACTCCTTAGATAGGTGACTATCTCAAGACTGCATTGCTATTACCTCACTGAGCTTTAGTTCTAAGTCTTTTCTCTAAAATGGTAATTTTATAAGAATTTACCTCTCATAGCTAGCAGTCCTGAGTAGGTTTGAATTCCTACTTCATTGCTTATGGAAAAGCAGCATATCTGAGACAATCTGAGGATCTGTTTACACGACAGACTGCTGTACTGCAAAGGTACAGGTTCTACACTCATGTAAGATTAAGTAGCCTCTAAACTTATTTAAACCAGCTTTAAAAGTACCCAGTCTAGAATCAATTTCTTTCCCTGGCAAGACAGCTGCTGACATCTGATCTGTTCTGGCTTCTTTCTAACATATTGCTTATCAAATAAGACACAAGCACCAGGTTAGATTTTTCATTCTGTTTTGTTCATCTGGGATTTTCATTCCGTATATTTGATTGCAAAGACCTGGTTTTAGTGAAGGCATTGTACCTGCAAAACAGAAGCAGTTTAGCCTTGTGTCCCTGGCTAATCCAGCTGGACATCCACGGGGTTTCTCAGGAGCGCTCAGTTAAGCACATACCTGCATGTCTGCAGGTTTCAGGCCTCCACTGTGCACACACTTGCACCATACATTCATGATGACATACATTAATTGTTATATCTTCTCTAAGGTTTGAAGTGATTTAAAGGATTCCAGACATATAATTAAACTATACACTGGACTAAACCATAAATTCGAGTAAGTCAGCAATAATAAAATAGGGACAACGTAATTGAGATGAGGCTGGTGATTTCAAGTGTAATATTTGGTTTTTTTCTGGTGTTGTAGAAATTAAAATCTGGTCCGTATTAGTATTGTTTCAATCCTGAAAAACCTTTCCACAACTATTCTTTCTTTGCACAGATAGGGCTGTAAATAAGTACTTACCCCATAAAATGAATATGGTACATGAAATACTTTGCCTTTGTATTCTTCCAATGTATGTAGCCTCATACAAGTATAGAAATGGATTAGACATTCCTCTTTGGTTAAGAGATATATCAGTGCATAAAGTCACAGTCTGGGTTCATTTAGCCTTTTCATTTGTAGTGCTCCATATTACATGAGTGCAGATCTATTTGAATCTGTTTAATATTCATGATCCTCTCACCAGTCTGAGTGAAAGAGATAAAGCTTTTGATAGCAATCTCAGCAACTTGATTAACAATGCACTAATCATCACTACCATTGACCTGATTCAGAAATGTTTTCAATTCATCCATCACTTTATAACCAAAGATGATTGCATTACCTTACCATTTTTTATTTAAATAAAACCACATGAGCTGTAAATATCTTGCCATTTTACTAAATGCACCTTGGTACCAAATTAATTTATTTTTAAAACTAAATACCAAAATGACCTATAATAACCAATTAGGGCAGGAGCATAGGGAAAACGTATCACAAGTGGTCTGCAATAAAATCAATTCACTTTGACTTCACATCAATAAATGTTAAATTGTGCCAAGGAATTAATTTTGCAATAAATTGTTATTGTTGTTATAAAATCTAACTAACACATATTACCAGGAGTAATTATCCATATATCAGAATGCATTGAATGTAGAGTGTGCACTATAATTACTCCCAAAATTGCTTATCATTCAAATGGTAATTTTAGGGATAATGTTTCTTTAACTATAACTTTATAAATTTCATCTGAAATTTATTTTTAGGGTTTTTTTTTCTTTACTTGGTACTGCAAAGAAAACAGAAAACTGACTGTGAAAAATGCAACAGATAATAAATATGGTAATGCAGTTTAATCAGTATGTCTTACTTTAATATATAATTGCCAAATTTTGCAACACTATTAGTAAAGTGAGATACCTCCTTTTGAGTGGAATTTCCTTCACGAGTGCTAGCTGGAATCTCCAAGCCTATTCATAGTAATAGGTGGAGTACAGCACTGTAAAAATATTAGCATCCAAGTCTGTGTGAATACAAAACCTGTAGGGGTCATTAAGTGTTTTTCTTAGATATTGAATTTTTCTCTTCTCCTAGTATTTGTGTTCAGGCTGAAGTCCACTGTCACAGGGGTTTGGTTCACAATTTGGAAACTGTAATATCAATGACCAAACAGAAAAAAAAAAATGCATTCAAGCCTGTGTACTATTTTACCTTTTTTAGACCTGGAAGCATTGAAAGGCTAATTCCAGAATGCAGATACTACCCTGCTTTTAATAATTCTTAAATGTTGTGATTAAATCGTGTTGATCATTAGAAGTTAAAAATGATCATGATTGTTTTCAGCTCGCCTGAAGCCTTCTGATGGGGTTTATTGTTTTTTATTTTTGCCTTAACAACATCATCTATTTGAAGTTCTGAACATCCCAAGTCATAGAAGAATACACCTGGAAAGATGTTGGTGTTTTGTTATCAGGCATAGAACCGATAATATCTAGGTACAATTCCTAGCAGTATCCAGTTGCTTTTTCATCGATTGGTGTAAGCTAGTGGTGTTTGTTTAGTTTCATCATCACTATTTGAGCTAAATTTTTTTGGCAATGTCTGTATATAGGGCAGGGAGTTTGAATGATTTTATTCGTAGACCTGCTCTCTGGAGTTTAGGCATAGTGACAATTACAAAAGGAAGAGATTAAGGACACTGCTCGAGCTGCTGTGTGATAGAGCTCTTCTGTAACAGCAAACTCACTCTGTGCAACTGCTGCTGCTAAGCACAGTGATCCAGAACAGTCCTTTACACGTCCAAAATACATTAATACGGTGATTAACTTTCTTTGATGATGAACTTTGGGGCTTCTTGTTATGAAATAACACTATTCTGTTGAACATATGCTTTATGCTACCTTATTTTCGTAACCACCTATAGTAGATTAAATCAGAAAACACAAAGGCTTTCGCAAAGCATTTTAGAAATAACTTTTTTAAGATGAATGTGAAGTGGCATGAATAATAAGTTTTGTATTCTGTGGGTGCTACTGAATTTACAGTTTCATCAGAAAATATCAGTGAGGATGACCAAATCCCTTGTTTTTCAAATGTCTGTAGCACACATCCCGAGGATGTGACAGAATTTTCTAACATTTCCTTTATTGCCCTAGGTTAACTGCTTATGGCTAAAAGCCCAGAGTGCTACCAGGAACCCAAACACTTGCAAGAATTACCACAATCATGATCATGAAATTGCACTTTCATTTTTGGAAGTGGTCAACACATATTGTAATGATCTCTAAATTATTGTCCACATCTTGTAGTTGTAAGGAAACAATTCTGTAATGAGCAAAACATTTTAAATCTCCTGGAACAGCATTGTGAAAAACTTCAGCACCATGGGGGATATGTGACTTCTCATACTCCCTTTTGGACACCCAGTTTAGCCCCATCAAGGTGGGTTCCTGTCTAGGTCAACCCTTGTTAGGTGATTGATGTAAGCCAGACTCCAAGAGCCCACAGACAGAGTATATGAAATTGCTTTCCTAAGACAGCTGAAGTTTGGTAATACAATTGTTGTCGTGCTTAACTTCTTTTAGCTTCTTGATACTATTCCTTACAGAAATCTCTCAGAGATGCCCAGGAGCTGCTAAGTACTTTTGAAGATCCTGACACAGTAAATTGTTAGGAATATTAAAGTGAGATTTTGAGAATTAAATACAAAGAAAAAAAGTTTAAAAGTTAAGATGTCCACAAGATATACATAGTCCTTCAAGCCTCTTCATGTGAATTCACTAAATGCACCTTTCACTTCTAGTAGGTGCTTCTCATTCAACAGTTTTATAGATTTCAAAAAGTTTCTATTCATGTTACTCTTTAAACCTTTTTGAAGTGAATAATTTTTATCCAATGCTTGATTATTTAATAGATAATCTAGATTTAATTTTGGTAAAGAAAAATATGTGTCATCTTAGCCATTTAATACAAAAATACATGGCCTAGAGAAATGTTATTTTAAAGCTGTTTTCCTCCTTAATTGCAACAGTCTGTATATCTATTTGTCTAGACTCCATCAAGGGCACTATTGTAGCTGGAGGCATTGGTTTGAAGAAGACTAAAGGGCTACATCATGTCAAAGCCTCAAGTAGGAATTATTGCCTCTCTTGCCACAGTTCACAGCTGTATTATGTCACCAAATCACATCACAGTGTAATCAAAGATGAATAAAATATTTTTTTTTCTTTACCTTAAACGCTTTCCCTGTCAATTACAATCAAAGGACATGATTTCAGGTCTGTCAGTTTGCTGGGTTCTCTCCTACTGATGACTCCAAAACTGTAATCTGCTAAATATAAAATGAATCAAAGAAGTCTTAGAATGATTCTGCTATTAAGAAAAAGAATGTTTTTCTCCCACAGGGGACAGGAAAGTAATTGGTCTTTAAAGAAAGAAATCAAAGATGTTAAAAAATTACCTTTTTTGGTCCTTTCCTCTCCACCTTTGGCTTTTTGGCTTTTTTTTTCTGTGCTAAACCTTCAGCCATTCAGTTTTCTTCTCCTAAGAAGACAGGCATAAGTATTCTAATCAAATCTGTCCAGTTTTGT
Organism: Callaeas wilsoni; assembly: GCA_013398955.1. Taxonomy (NCBI): domain Eukaryota; kingdom Metazoa; phylum Chordata; class Aves; order Passeriformes; family Callaeidae; genus Callaeas; species Callaeas wilsoni. The sequence continues at coordinate 85,994 of VWPU01001872.1, read as the reverse complement.
GTGCCATTAGAGTAAACATTTAACTGGCATCTTGTTTTCTCCATCACACCTTTTCCCCTCGGTATTATTGTCGATTGGGTGCTCTGTAATGGGCAGGCTGTACGCCTGCTGCAACTCCAACTTCTAGGCAGTTTAGTGGCTTGATTACATCATTAACCATAATCAAAAACATTTCCCCAGAATGATTTTAGCTTGGTAGTAAGGACTGCTTCCTTTGATCTCAGTAGCAACATTTTACGATAGGTTGCTCCTCATTTACACTACAAATGCTGGCAAAAATGAAAGTGGTATCTTCCCTAGTAATACCAGATAAAATAAAATAACTGGTTCAGCAGTCATGCCAGCTGTTCTCATTGATGAATAATGGCCTTTTTCTTGTAAGAAAAATGTATAAACACATATATATGTATGTGTGCATGTCTTATTCTGTATAGTGAAATTTTATAATGCATATCCTTGTATTATACTTAGCAACAGATTCTTTTTCAGTGTTTGAAAAGTAGTGTAAACCATGCCATTGGATTGCAGCTTTGCAAAAAGTGTTTTCAGTCATAGAAAAAATTTCATTGCACCTGCACTGTGTTCATACAGACCACAATTTCATTTTGGTGCACTGAAGTCTTGTCAGAAGCCTCATAGCAGATGTCGTTTCCAGCATTTCTAATGATGTGTCCCTGTTATAAGACTAGTGCAATAGTTACAATTCATATCAGTGCAGGTACTGATGTCAAAACATCAATTGACCAACCACTCCAAAGCTGAAAACCTACATGGCAGCTGTACCTGCTACAGGGCGCTCATCCCAGTGCTATTCTAGAACACTCCCAGCAATACACCACATGCATATAATAAAAATCGTGTTTGATCTAAAATGTCTCCAGGACCATGCTAGAGCTGATCCATGTGGGTGGGACAGACAGAGGATGTTCAAAGACCTTTGTACTGGCAGCCCTTGATCTCTCCTGTGCTCTTCCTGTCATATTTTACAATTGGTCTTTTACGCTGGATCTAAAGTTTACTGGGGGAAGATGGGAAGTGTTTTGTGGCCTGCAGCATGTGCCAAAGGGATAGAAAGGGAAGAATCGTTTTGTGGACCTCCCTAAGCTGTGCATCTTGCTTGACTTCGGGGGATTATGTCTGATGTCCCAGCTGTTCAGATCCACACCCTACCTTATTCCCAGCCAGCTGATCCAGGTACTGCAGGGTCACAGGACCCTCTCGCTTTCCACTGTCAGAGCTGGACAGGCAGGAGCTGGGTGCCCCGAGTTACTCTGGATCCCAAGTCTCACTTGCCAGCGAATTTTGAAGCGGAAGAGTTTCCCCAAAATCTTATTTCTTTATTACTTTATTCTCATTTCAAAGCAAAAGTGCTGCAATGTACAAATGTCTAACAGGCACTTATCTTCCATATGCTTGCTTGAGGAGCAGTAGAAAAGTAAAAGGAAATTAGTGCCATCTTCTTGTTGGTTAAACTAAAGACATTTGTTTGATGTTCTTCAGTTGCTGATAGTTTTGTTGCCTCTAATATAAGCATGAAAGACACAGCAGAGCATAAAAAAAACAGAATCTGCTGAAATTTTCATCTTATGCCATCAATAGTGACAGAGCAATAGGGTTTTCTGGTGATACACTTTCAATTTTCAGAGATGTCAATGGATAAAAGAAGGGTAGCAAAGAAGTGCCAGTGAATAATGGAAGGGTAACAACCGGGCCCTTCCTTGGCAGGTGTCCCACCAAGTTATGATATATTTATGTGGCTATTCCCTGACTTTTCAGAAAAAGGAAAACAAATACATTCTCTAGTGGCCAGGTTTAAAATGGTCACTGCCTTTAGCAGGATGATGCTCTGCACAATCCACGGACATGCAGACAGAGGAAGCAGACTGCCTGCATCCATCAACTTAGTAAATGCCTCCAGATTAGCAGAAATATTTTGAAACAGCCAATAATTATAAAAGAGTTGCTTGCCATGGCATAATTATTTTATAAACCACATAACATACAACTGTTACTTAGTCACAGAGGCCCTCTTCACACTGTACCATATGGCTAATGGCTTCTACAGCACATCACACCATACTGAGTACTCCTTCTCATCATACTGTATTGGCTACTGGCTCAGTTTGCTGCTAATGTCTGTGTTACCCTTTCACTGCATGTTTATTTTATGAAATTGTGGCATCTGTTTTCGGTGTTTATTCTAAAATGACAATGCTATGTTCCCAGCCTTAGCCTGAAAATCACCTCAGTATTAATTTCCCATGGTAGATTTAAAATTTTTTTTGTTGTCTTTTTCTTGGGTCTCTGACAAACAAATCTTGACCTTTTTTGCCTTTTGATTTAAAGTAAGAATTTTTTTGTTTCTTGAGTTCTGTTCCTGAGTGATTTGCACTGAGTAATATTGGATGTTTTCATTCTGTTAGTGACAAATATCCTTTGCCTACACTAACCAAGCTGCCAAATATTGAAATACAAATAGTCTTCTTTTTCATTCAGCTCCCAAACACCTTTATAACGTTTACACAGCTAATATCTAATTCTAATATGAAAGCACTATTGCAGGACCTACACATCAGGGCCACACACAAAGGACATTTTTCAAAGTTTCAGTGGTATCATAGCAGCTGGAATATAATTTAAAAACAAAATAATTACGTGGAACAATGCTGAGCTGTTTTGTAAACTTCCATAACAATACTTTGAATGTGTGACTTGAATTGGAATGGTGCTAGAAATTTTAATTTTGTATCATCAACCAATGTGTCTGATTCAGGCAAAATATTGATTCCATCCCAGTTACCAACAACTAAAGCCACAAACAAATTGCATTTGTGGGCCCAGGTCCAACAGGAGTTATGTCTGAAGTTGGCCAAGTGTATGCTGTGGAACTGGGTCCTTTGCAGTCACTCTCTCCAGAAAATCCTTGGCATCTCTTCTGCAGCCACAAACACCCCTTGACAACAGCAGCAGCAGCAGTCTGTTGGTCAGACAGCTGGATCAAGGGTAGCTACAAAGCTGGCAAAAATGCAAATTTTTTGCACTTGCTCCTCCAAGGCGGATCACATGGAACTGTGGTGGCGACCATCTGTGTACAAGTGTTGTGCTGTGGCCCTCAGTGTAGCCTTCACTGTGGGACTGGCAAGTCTGGTTTTACCATCTGATCCTGCCCCTGTTAAACTTGGTGACTTGTCTCCCAGGCACTTCAGAAAGACCAGAATGAGAAGAACCCAGTTTTGAGTTTCCCGATGCGTTTTACATTGATTTCCCGCGAGCAGTGTCCCATGGGATGTGCCTGGGCAGCCCTACGTGGCCTGGGACTGACTCCTCCACCAGCTCTGAGCCCACCGCAGCTCCCAGCGCTGGGTCCCCACAAATGGCCTGTTCTCTCACCCTGCAGACCAGCACTAAGCTAAACCCAACCTGCTCACTCCATCTGCTCACAGACAGCACAGTTCCAGGGAACTAATCGACAGATTCAGGCTTTTGCTACACAGAAAAATTACTCAGATTTTTTCAAGTATTTTTGAAGCTGTCTCTGCTGCTCATGGTGTACCTCGGGTGCTCACAGTAACTGATACCAAGGGAAAGAGAAGAAAGACCCAGCACACCAACTCCCTGCTGAATGCAGCAACTACAGAGCCTTAACTGCTTCTTAATATGTTTTTTAATTGGCCTGTTCTAGTTTGAAGTGTGTTGTGTTATCTTTTCCTTGTCTGGGGCTTTTTCCTAGATTTCCCACTGTGAAATTGCCTTGGTGAAGCAAAGTCAGAGTGAAACAGTCATGCACAATGTGTGCAGCCTAAACCAGATGATTTCCATGTATCAGTCTACACATGGAACTCACTACACTTCCAATTCATCATTTGGAAAAACCTAGTAATGCAAAACTAAAAAAAATAAAAGCATTTTAGCAAGAACGAGGAAGAAGAAAGTGTTAAATGCCTGATGAACAGTTGGAGAACTTTAGATCTGATTTCATTCAAAATTCTTGTATAACTAAGTGCAGTTTATTACTGATTAACATGACCTAGTGCTTGTTAAATGGGCATGACTGCAGTTTTGCCAACTGCACTGAAAGACAAGCAAGTTCCCACAGTAACCTCACACTAATGTTAGCACGACCTGAGTACTACCAGGTGTGCATTTATGCAAAAACCAACATGTTGCTGCATGTTTAACAGGAAACACCCACTTTGCATTTTGCAGGAAATCATATACTTTAAAAGTTTTTTTCCTCTATTTTTCAATTTTAACTTTTGCAGATCTTGGGAAATTATTTAATGAAATAAAAGAAACCAACATGATACACTGAATTGCAAAAAATAGGAAGAAAGAAACAATAAGAAAAGAAAATATTAAATTTTTTTTCCTAGATATCAGGCAAATAAGGGAAGAGTTGAATTCATAATATATTAGCCAGACAATCTTTCCGCATGTCTTTCATTATAAGATTCATAAGGAGCCAATAGGTAAACTAAGCAATATATACAATCATCAAAAAAAGGACCACCAAGTGGCAATAACAGAGCCTTATACTTTAATTGGACTATTGACTTCATGGAAAAATATCTTTACATCAGACATTCTGGTCTGTAGAACCATAGAGATGTGCTTTACTGTATTTCTTCATGTCACACAGATTATGGAACTGTCCTGTGAAACGAAGTTTGACTCTACCTTGTGGTTTCCTTTTCATCTGTGATATTTGAATTAAGGGTTATTCAAGAGTTATGCCTCATTTCCTTCCATACCTCCATCCTTAGACTGCTGTCAAGTATTATTTATTAACTCTATTATAGTACCACATTGAGGCCCTAATCAAGATTATGCCCCTACTGTGTTAAACTCTGTACATTATAAAATAAAAGATAATCCTTCTCCAAATTCTTACATGAATATAAGTGAAAGATGACAGCACAACATCTTAGGATAGTGTAAAAACTGAACTTTGTCAATGGATGATGCTAAGTCAGTGGCAGAGCCAAGATCAGCATAAATTCTCAGTTCCAGCACCCATTGCTCCCAATCAGCAAGGATGTAGCAAGAATTACGTTAAAAATTGTATGAGAGAACTTTTTTTGCAAGAATTCATTTCAATTTTTATTTTACAGCTATCTGAACTGTTCCTTTGGACTGGCATCTCTGCCATACAGAAATAATGTGAATGTAACAGAATGCTTATTAGCAGGAAGCAGAAAACTAAAAGTTATTTATACTAGTTAAAAAGTCATCAATATGAGAGCAAGTATTTGTTCTACAATATCTAATATTTTTCCCTTTTCAGTATCCACGATCCACTGGTTTTTCCCTATTCTCTCATTTCATTTTAGGCAAGATGGAACCAAATTCCTTGGGCTCCTTGACCCAGTGAGCAACAAAGATATTTACTTTAAAAGAGGTGAGGATACCATAAGGAGGAAAAAAACCATCCCTTTCCACACTTACCCTCTGGTTTTTAAGAGATACAGAATCAACTAAATAGCAGACAAATAGCTGAATCTGTTACTATTGTACAAGCTATTTTAACAGTACATATTTTAGGGGAACTGTATTTGGTGCTTAGCATATTAATTTGAGCTGTACCTCCCACTGAATTCCTTGATCCTAGTTTTCTTTAAAAGAATAACAATTAGTACAGAAAGGTAGTTCTTCCAATAGGAGTAGATTTTTCTTCATGTTCTTCTTAAACTACACAATGAAAAGGTTTAATTTCTGAAAGGAGACATCTAAGTTGCCACACCGTACTGGAAACAGCCAAGTCAGACGTGAACAGCAGCAAGTAGAACTGGGATGATCACTTAAAACTATTTCCAAGTGCAGACACAGACAATGACAAAGAACTACTTTCACAAAAACAATTCCTGTTGAATAATTCTTGAAGTACCTAAACTTAGTCAAGAACTTGGAGATGAAACCAGATAAATCCTACTGTCTACAACTAGGTCTAGGCATCTGCATTTAACAAGAACCTCAATACCTTTTACAGACGAATTGTAGCTGAGATATATGCAGGCTGAAGAGCTCTTCAGAGTCTGTTCCAATGAAAATATTGTCTAAGTACATAAGCATTAGAGCTGAACAAATAATTCTCGATGAATAATTTATCTGATTGATTTCCCCTTTTTATTCTCTCCCTCTTCAGAGGCTATGTACGGACAGAACAAAAAGTATATTGAATTTATTCATTATTTGAAATTATTCACAATCTTGTTCAGTGAATAATTCTAGGCCTGCAAATCCTTTGAACTGTGGACTTTGAGCAGCTAATTTGCAGCTCACACCATAAAGTGTGTAATAACGAACTAACTCACTAGCCAAGCACAGTTTTTAATTGCAGGTCTGACATCTGAATGAGTCCTGTTTGAAATTCAGTCCAGTAGGTGTACTAATGCTCAAGATAAAAAGTCATATTTCACAGGCATTTTTGCTACTTCAGTGCAAGTGTTCCAGAGATGGGTTTGAAGTATTCGGATACAAGGCTGCCCATTCACAGAGTTCTGACAGTGTCCCCCCTTCTAATGAACCTTAGCAATAAATAGATCATGAGCAGAAACCTTCGACTTAGTATGAAAGCACATATCAATAAGACTAGTAAGAATGTTCATGTGATAGTTTTTGCATTTCTGAGAGTTCACATGGACAAAGAAGGGAAAGGAAAGATAAAGCCTGGAAAAGTGCAAACACTGAGTTAAGCCTGGCAAGTTCCACAGAGCCAGAGCAACACTCATTTTTTGTGCCCTCTTCCTTCTCCACTTTGTTTACTCCTGTCTGCCCTTGACAGAATCACCAGTTTTAAAGTGAACTTCTGGGTCGCCATATCACTCTTCTCCTTGAAAGACTGGCTACAGAGAGCTGATCAAAACAGAGGGCAGGTAGACAACCGGGGCAGGATTTCAAGAAAGGCTTTAGCATGCTTTAAAGTGTTTCAGCGAGGGGCTTGCTGAGGTCAGAGTCAGCATTAACTGGAATTTGTCTGCCACTTCTTTGGTGTTTCTGGGAATCTCTAGAGGTTTTCTCATAGCCTACCTTTGAACTTCAAACTTCTAGTAAGCTGGTGTATATCTCACTCCACAGTTTTGATTGTGAATCTAACCAAAGAAAGAAGCTAGAGTTTATTTACCAGCCATCAATCAGCAAACAAATTATTTACAGATGTCTTCATTTATTTGACTCTTTCATTTATTTACTTATAGCTACAGCAAATACCACCACCAGACAGTGTCCAGATGGAAAACAATTACCCCACACTGGAACCGTATGCTTCCTAAGAGAAGCTGAGAAATTATTTGAATTTCAGACAGAAACAATTGGAAGTAAATTCAGGCCTGTTTTTGCAAGAAACTCCCCTTTGGACACAGATGCTATTAAATCTTTCTGACATATCACAAAGAAAAAACGGATTTGACCTGCAGAAAGAGGCTTAGGATACTGTGAGTCCAAACTGAATGATAATCCTATGTAAGTGGCAGCTCAAGTAGGCTCTGATCTGTGCACTGTGTCAAGTACAAGAGTAACCAGCTCATGTAGTTTATCCACATACATGTCACCTGAGGCTCAGAGATGCTGACATGCTAAATGTAGCATGTCAGAATTTACAAGGTGAGGAGAAGCACTTTGACTACACCAGAAAAGAAATTATTAGAATAGTTTTAGTAGATTAAATTTGAGTAGAAAACCTAAGCAACTACTTGAAGTTGCTTAATAAAGTCTATAACTACTTACAATTGTAACCACTGAGATAAAACGGGAGGACAGTGAGATTGATTCAATACAGATATGTAGAGATGACAAGGAAGAATATATCTCTATACTCTTCACTGTCATCTCACACACATCACAAATGCAGGGAAGTAACAGTTCTGCAGTAATACCCAACACTGGGATTTGCAGTTTGCAGTTTGAGACCTTCTTCTCTGCATTTCCAGACTGTGTCGAAACAGAATCCAGACAATCATCTGGATCATTAGAGTCCAAAGCTCTACAGACTCCACATTGTTGCTCAAATGGTAGAAATGATAGCTTTCATCTGCACTCCTCCAAATCCAGACACACTGTCATTTGTTCCTGCCATGGCATTGTATTTTGAACTTCAAGTTTCACTGGGTTGTGCCTTACAGACAAAATGGACCCCTTCTAATTGTAGAGAAAAATCAAATTAATTCAATTTCCAAATATCATTTAAAGATGTTTGTGTTCCCAGATATGTGGTCATTTGGAGGGATATTTTTGTTTTTTAGTCCTGGCTCTTTCTATTATTTCTTTCAGGTGATATAATGGGATAGAACCCTTGCAAGAATTCTCCCAAGCTATGACATTAGATGGCAGCTTGAAATCTAATGCAATTCTTGGGTATTTAAAGAAATAAGTATTCAGGAAACAGATTCTACGTAATAAAAAGAGCACAAAACTGTACTAGAAAGAACTGTATGGCCATCTTGTTTAAATAAGAGACAAGAGGATTATCAACATCATGCCTTATTAATAATAAAACTGGAAGTCACAACTGTGGAACTAATCTATCTTGGAGGGAAGAGAATATTTCTGTATTTCCTGTCTTGGAGAGAAGAGCAGATTTTTGCCACATAAACTGCTTTCTACATCCAAAAAGAAGGGTTTCATCAGAAAGCTTATTTCTTCTTGTAAAGAAGCTGAAAAAATTTGGAGGTTTGCCAGACATCATGAAAAGCTGGGTGTCCTAGGGATTTCTTCATATCAAGGACTACGTGTCCATTAGAAGAGAGGAAAGAAAGATAAAGCCTTGAAAATCCTTTTACGCACAAACTCCAAAAACTTTAAAAATAGTACTTCACTTTTTAGGAGATTCAAAGGTGTTTTTCATACTTGAAACAAGCTGGAGACCAAGTTTTTTAAACCAAAAGTGGTTTGCACCAGGACACCAAACACAATAGAATTTCTGAAGGCTTAGCTATAGAGAGGCAAAGAAACCTTCCTTCAGTTTTTCCTGTTCAGGAATCTGGGAACTGGCATTGCCTTGATTGACCTTCCCTGACAGAATGCAGATCAGCATGGAATCTTTCACTTGTGGACACCATTACGTAAGGATGGAACATGGCTTGTCAAGCATACACTCCAGCTGATCTATGCTGACTTTAACAGCTCTGAAATCCTTCACTTGCCAAGCATCTTCAGAAAATTCCGTCATGCAGACAGAAGGTGATCATCATAAATTTAATATCTTACAGATCCTTTTTTTCTGTTATTCACAATCAGCCTTTTACATTTTCTGCTCACAAACGTACAGATGGGATTCACTAAACAGTAAAGAAACTAAATTTACTTACGCCTTTGGTTATATTTCAACATTAGTTTACAAACATGAAGCTGAGTCTCTGATCATAAGCAAACTAAATATACTTATAAAATGAAATCACCCTATCAGTGGTACAGTTACAAAATGCAATTTTCTCTCCTTTTTTTGTTTTGTTTTTCTGATATAGAATTACTTTTTTCCAAGGCTAAATAAATAGCAGATGGGTCAATCTTTAGGTCACAAGTTCTATCTTTTCATTGCCAGGTAATATTCATAGCACAGCAGGGCTAAATGATGCTCCACACTTTGAGGACATTTGATGGAATCTTCGCTGTGATTACTTTAAGTGGTGACATTTAAGTGGCACGAAGTGGACATCTAAATCTTTGGATTTTGGAATGAAAACTATTGTGGGAAGATATTTTAAATGGCTGGCACAAATCACCATCCATTAATCATCTTCTTTTTCAACTAACCTTGTTTGCATTGCCCAAAATTAAACAATTTAAGTCACTTTGACACAATACCATCCTTTTAAAGATGGAGTAGCTTTTCACTTCCTGACACGACTCTGAATAGGGTAACCCACAACTGGAGACAGCACCCAGGATGTGGCCTCACCAGTACTAATCAGAGAGGAAGAATCACCTCCTTCCCTCCCCTGGAAAAGCCCTTCCTAATGCATTATGCATTATTGACTGATGTCCTATTTGGTGCCCACCAGGACCTCTAGGTCTAGCTGCTTGGACTGTGCTGGTGCCTGCAGTTATTCCTTCACAGGGGCAGAACTTTGCATTTCTCTTTGTTGAACTCCGTGAAATTCCTGTCAGCCCATTTCTCCAGTCTGTTCATGCCCTGGGAAAGAGCAGCACAGCCATCTGGTTTGTCAAGCACTCTGTTTTGTACCACCCTCAAACCTGCTGAAGGAGCACTGTCCCATCATCCAGATCACTAATGCTGGACAATGTCCACCTCAGTCCTGACCAGAGGGGTACCCTGTGGGCCTTCAGCTGGGCATTGTGGTGCTGCTGAGCTCCTGAGATTTCCATCCGCCCCAATGTCCCATTTCCTAGTCCGTAAGACATGTTGCATGTGAGCACGTGGGAAGCAGTGGCAAAAGCCTTGCTGAATTCCAGACACACAGGATTGACTCCTCTCCCCTCACCCACCAAACCAGTCACCTCACCACAGAAGGCTGTCAGGTCAGGTCGGTGGAACATGATTTCCACTTTATAAGCCAACGCAAATTACACCCAGTCACCTTCTTGTCTTCAGATCATTGGAAATGGTTTCCATTCAGCAGCAAGTTGTTGGGCTTTTTTTCTTGATAGTATTCACCTCAAAATTTTTTATGGATTAAAAAAAATCTTTTCTTAATAGTGGTGCATTAATGAGAACAACAAATAATAAGACAAGTGGCAAAATACTCCAGATCTTTAAAGGTAGAGCAGAAATCTAAGCTAGGATAAATTTTAATTTTCCTAATTAACAGAGTTATAATGAAAAAGCAAATTATGAGAGAAATTATTAAAGGAAGTTTAGATTCTAGTTATAATTTATCCGAAAAATATTTTTAAATGTTGAAGTAATTTCCACTTTAAAGATTGAGAATGTTCTTAGTCTCTCCATAGCAAAACCTATCTTGCTCATTTCCAGTAGTTTTTTGCCTGGGTTTGTTTTTATGTTTAACAGAATAAAACTTTTGCTAGTGAAATCATTAACACAAATCATTAGAATTACAGTTTCTCTAATAAATCATTAAAAAGCACAAATCTGAACAATGAAAAAACTTTCTAAACAAATTCTGTTCTGATGAACAGTTTTGTGCTGACTCCACTTACACAGAACTTCAAAACATGAAAAAGGAATAAGGTCTGGGGTCTTATTTTTCCTGACAAAGTGGTGGAAATCACATCCCGTAAGTGCTGGTTCTGCACTAGGAACCCATTGGTTGCGATCAACAGGAGGAGGAGGCTCCAGCCACCCCTCCCTCTCCTCTGGTGTTGTTGCTATGGCAATGCTGAGCATCAGATCAGACCAGCTGTACAGAGTGACATGCTGTGTGCTCCCCGAGCCCCGACTTTGCTCTTTCTTTTGTTGTTATTTTTATTAAAATAGCAATACAGATTGTTTGCACTGAACATATCTAATAATAATGTGTGAAAGAGTAAACTCATTGACAGCAGAAGGTATTGCTAGGACAAAAATCTCATGGCAATTAAAAAGGAAAAGACATGCTGTATGTGTGATAAACCTTCACATGCCAAGACAGAGCCTAAAACTGAATGAAAACATCTCTGCAGTCATGTTAGCATTAATATTCATCCCTGGCGTTTAGGGGTTTTAAACTCTCCTTTCAACCCACTGTCAGAGGCAGGCACAAACTCTGCAATGATCCAAAGCGGTGTAGAACAATCTAAAAACAGGTTACCATAAGCCTACAACGGAAATCTCCCCAATAACTTAGAGCACCTTAAAAGAGAGAATTATAGAACAGTAATTAATAAATGAAAGATCGAAACTTCACTTATGTTGCCTGTTGGATTTTTCACCTTAAAATCTATTTTTGGTGTCTTTCACTTACCTACTCTTCCTTAAAGGCTGCTTATGTTTAGCATTAATGTGGGGTAGGGTCAGAAATTAATGATAAAATCCCCTCTCTGCTCATGTACACGTAAATACACACACAAAGACTCTGACATCTTTGCTCTAGAAAAGGAACACAGTTTTAAGAGTTTGCATGTTTCAGAGATGCACATACTGCAGGAAACAGGGAATCCAGAAAAGGTTCACCATTGCCTGGGTCCTGTGCAGCTGGACTCTGCCCTCTTGGTAACTCAGGGTCTGGCTGGCACATTGGCAGTGTATTTCAAATTCCATGCACTCTTTTGATACTTAAGCACTGTGACTGAACAGCTTTTACTTAGCAGGTTTCCTCAATAAAACCCCAATCAAGCTGAAAGAAATTGTTTAATCCATGACTTGGTCTAAGGCCAGGTCAAGTTGGTCTCATTTATCATCTTTTTAAGGTGGAGCTTTTAAATATGGACAGATGATAGAGCTCGAAGTGTTGGAACCCATATGGAGAAGGTATGGCTCCATTACTATTAACAAGTCATTGCTAATACCTCTTTGCCAAAGTAGCAGAACACAGTGCCTGGTCAAACATGAAAGCCTTTGAAGGTTCTTATGGGAATTCAGTTAGACTTTGGCTGTGTAAATGCACAATTTGTTTCTACTATATAGACCTTGAAATGAGGTAGATCCCAAAGGCTATAGGAAAACATCTGCAAGACCCTGTATGGGTCAAATATTCTACTGATGTGATTTTCTCTTTGAAAATTGGTTTACAGATGGTTAGCAAGGTGTTCACATTGTTCAGTTTTATTATTTCATTGTTGACATTTGCGTCCAGTGCTCTGAAAATAACTTTGTGGATTCAATACAAAAATTACTGCCTAAAGGAAACATTGTTCAGTTACGTGAGGAAATTAAAGCAAGTCATTTCATTTCTTTTATTACCATTTATTAACTTTTCTCCATATGTAAAGTCAGATAATTTAGAATAGCGTTTCAGTAGAATTGCACTTTTTGAAGCCCTATCCTGCTACTTTTACTTTCAGGCTTGGCATCAGCCAGATTTATTAGCCAGATTCTGCAGAACAATTCTTTGTCCTGTTGTGTATCCCCCTGAAACTCTGGCTCTTCATCAACACAAGTAGCCGAGGGAGAGCAGCGCCACTGAAACAGTGACCATCAGGGGAAGAGCAGCTTGTGTAAGAGCTTTGTCCTAGAAAACAAGAGCTATGGATCTGGACATTCTTTACAGACAAGATCATCAGAAAATGGTAGGTTCAAAAGAAATATTATTTTTCTCCACGACAAGACAGGGAATAATTTCTTAAGCTGTTGTCTACTGTCAAGGAAACTTTGACAGTGAAGGTGTTCATCTTGGGTATTGCCTTATTTTGTTTAAAATAGTCAAGGCAATTGGGCTACATTTCTAATCTCTGCTTAATACTAGGAGTTGATTTAAGTTTGAGCATCCTTAAAAGGTCTCAATTTACCTTGTAACAGCAACACTGGGGTCTCAAAAGTGCAAATGTAGACACTCAGTCAGATGTGTTGTGTGGCGAACAGCCAAGAAAATCCAGCACAGAATCTCAGTAAAACTAATAAATCTGAATAATTAATAGACCTATCACAACCACAATCAGCTGTCAGGCAAAGAAATGTAATTCATTAAATAAAAACAAGTTACTTCTTTCTGATTGTTCTAGCTGTGTGTATCTGTTTTAGACTCACAGAAAACTGGACCATGAGAAAGACTGGCTTTCCCCTTATTTCCCATTTATTAAAAATGGTCTTGATAAATAAAAGCTGAGGGAGGGTTGGAGGTGGGGGGGGGAAAGAGAATATATTATGCCTCAAAGGAAAGAGAAATTTGCTGGATACAACATAAAAAAAATTATTATACTTTTCCATGTGGAAATAATACAGCTAACAGCCAGCTCTTCAGATCAGCATCATATGTTGTGCATGAACTGCTCATGTAACATAGGGGACTGTGCAGCTAACTCAGCTAGCTCCAGTGGCAGCGTGCAGGCTCAGCTCTACCTTGCCTTTGCTTGGAAAAGGTGACACTAAAGTTTTTGGAGAGTTTTGAGGTTTTTTTAAAGCTTAGCCAAACATAAACAAACAGAAATATGTCTTCATATCAAATAAAGGCAATTTGGGTTTAACAGATGTCTATCTGCCCTTTTCCAGGCACTGCGGGAGCCCTACAAAGCAAATGGGATTAGGGGTAGGAGAAAAAGCACCGGGATTTTTGTGCTTGCAGCCCTTGTGTTGGTTTTGGTTGTAAATCAGTCCACTCCTCGTGTTTCTGCTGGCCCTGCCTTAGGCTCTCCACACCTCAGCTAGGAGAACACCTGCAGTTCCTCACTTCATAGCTGGTGTAAGGGGCTACAGAGCTCCACAGGGCAGGTCTAACTGCAGAGCAAAGGAGCCTGATTTAATTACCTAGATGAGGTGTCTGATCTTAATCAGGACAAATTAAGAGAGTCTGATTAATTTCATTGCGTTTCTGAGAGAAAACGTGTTCTGTGCTGTTGGTAATATTGGTGCAGTTGTTTTACAGTACCTGTGGGCCCCTCAGACTGTGCCAGAAATGGTGCCAGCTTTGAGGGAGGAAAATCGGGGCTTCATATCATAGCTTGCACCACCTCTACTCGAAACTGGGATGGCTACACTTCGATTTGGAGCAAACGAAAAATGGTTACTGCAGAAGTGCATGTGTGGCAGCATACTTATCATTTTAATAGTAATGGCTCACTGCTGCAGTATTTCTAACATTTTTTCACCTTTTTTTTGCCATGAAAATAGATTAATGATGCATTTTATGATTTTCCAACACTGCTTCTTGCAAGGCTCAGGCATTCTGCTCAGACAGTTAACTTCTCTTCTGTGAGCTGTGCTCCAGTTTGCTCTATGCAGTCTGCTGCATGTTGAATATTCATCTGTGTTTCTCTACAGTCCACCCCCAGATTTCTGATTCTTGTAATTCATGACAGAGATTTTAATGACTCTGGAAAGGACAGCCACCTCAATCTCATTGTTTGCACAATCAAAAGATCATAATCCAGCTGCAATAAATCTCAGCTCTGATGAGAAATAATTTGGCACTGCCTAAACATGACATGAATCTGTTACAAAAAGCCTCTCTTAGTTTCTAACTCGCAGCTTGGCGCTAAGAGCAGTGGATGAGGTCCAAAATCTACAGAATACTTTTTGGTCTCGGCCTTCAAAGCTTAGTAAAACTTTCTCAAACTGTGTTTTATAAGCCTGCTATATAATTTTGCTCGTAAAGCCCGCGTATACTCTTGCAGTTTTTTTCCCCTCACTGTCCAGTCGAAACCAGTATATTCACAGAACGATCAAAGTACAAATGTTGGCATTTACACTGCTGGACATTTAAATAAAATTCTTGTATAAGTATCTATTAGGCGAGATTTACTTCATGCCATTTTCAATCAACTACACAGTCAAGCAGTATATATAGAAAAATAAACCCCCTATTCATACTTATACAAATATTTCATGTACACTTTGTTTATTCATTAGAAGAAACTGAGCATATCTTCCGCAGTTTTACCACAGGTCATCTGAAGGGCAGTATCAGGATTCCTGTGATCCATGTAGGCCTCCCAAGGGGGCACAGAACAAGACCTGTTTGATCCAGCACCTGCTGTGAAACTATCACTTGGATACTTTTTTGTAAATTTTTGCCAGACTGTGAATAGTATAAATATGTAAGAAAGAGCAACAGGAAAATCAGCTGGATATTGATGAAAATGCCATTAGTAGCCACTGATCAATCATTTCAGACTACCTTTTCTTCTTTTTTTTTTCTTTTTTGTTCTGCTGGCACCGCAGCTTCAGCATTATCCAGACTCTGGCCACCACATAGTTTTTAGCTACATGTTACCACACTGTGCTTTTGCTATAGTCTAGCGCAAATGCCCACAAAATGCAAAACATGACAATTGGCATTTTTATGCGGTATGTGTGACCAGCAGGCAACCTGGAGACCATTCCAGGAGTGTTCAGAATACCCTGAGAGGGTTTAGCAATTCCGTTTCTAGGAATCAGCAGATTCTAATTCCACAGAAAATCTTTAGCAAAAACCTGCTTAATTGCCAGATAAATTCTTGGAGGGCTGTTTAGTTTTGTTTTAAGTTTAGGTCCTCTGGAACTTGACAAAAAGACCTTAGGGAATGGATTTGAGTAATGATTTTCTGAAGCCATTAAACTTAACAATGACTTCAAAGATTCAGCATCTGTTTTTTAAATGTTCGCATGAGGCTGACAGTTGGTATACAATGTTTCACCCCATTGCAGTTGGCAACTACCAAGATATTAAATGTTACATAAAATACAAACTCCGCCTGAAACCATGGTTCTGATCAGGAAGAAGACTGTGAAATACAGCATCTTTTTGTTCATCAGCCCCAGGTGAGGGTTTAAAGTCGCTTGACTTGCCTCCACACATACCTTTATGTCCTTAATAATTTGCTAGCGCTACAAAAAGGCAAAGTAGTGAAGGCAGAGTGAGTTTCACTCCCTTCTGGCTCACATATCAGGAGCTATTAGCAAAATTCCAGCTCAGTGGTGGGGATATGCGAGTCCAAAACAAACAAGATGTTTTTCAGATGCTAGACTGTGTTTAAAACTCTGGCACTTGGAAAAATTTATTTTATTTTATTACTGTAAATTGAACAAGTTTAATTAATATCAGCTCACTGACAAACAAGTATGCTGGTTTAATGTTTGGTTTTCACACTGTGCAGCAAATCCTGACACACAAGTCTTTATAGGAGTCAAAAGCCCAGACAGCAGAGCTAATGTGGTTCCACTTTGCAGCTATAAGAGTGAGAGAATCAAAACTGTGCAGCCCTCTCCCCTTTATGGATGAGTTCTTCCATTTCATTCTACAGGCTTAAAGCGTGGCCAGAGGCACTCAACTTCAACAGTGCACGGAAAAATTTCCTTCTGGGAGAAACTTACATCATCTGCTGCTAGACCTGTCCTGGGTCGCCATAGGTAGTGTGAAAAGGGAATAATTTACTGTTCCTGAAGCTCAGATTATCTCCTATTTGTCCATTCACCCTCAGCATGACCTACACCTCCTGTGAGTTAGCTCCACTATTTGGCTCTTAACTACACAGGCTCTAATTGAATCAGTAATTTTATCTAACAAAAGCCACACAGGAAGAAAATAAATGAAATGCTGGCTTTTTAATGCCCCTGACCACAAAATGTGATGGCACTGCTTTGTCACTGGGTTTCTAACTGATTGCTACTTTGTGCACAGGTAGCCAAGATCAAGATGTCAAACAAACACTTTTATGTGTTACTGCAAACTGTAAAGCAAGCATAGTCTGGACACTGTATCTGAATGGAAGTGTATAAGTCCTTGGGAAAGGAAATTAATGAAATTTCAAATCTTTAAGACAATTATTTCAATTTCTCACCATTCCTCTCCTAATTTACTTAGTTCAGAGGAAAAGGAAGGAAAAAGGTTTTAATGACTTGCCTTTCATACCTCTTTATTTGAAAGAAAGATGGTAAAGAAGAGGGTATTTCTTAGCTTGGAGAAGCCATGGCGAAGTTAAGATTGGGCTTCTCCTCTTCTCCCTTCTTTAAAATAGTTTATTGGAACTAAAGAGTGGAAAAAGGAATCCTACTGAAAGAAAGTCTGTTTATGTAAAACTTGTGGAAGAAAGTGTTCCAGGCATTAATTTGTTTTAAAGTATTGGCCCTTAATACTGTCAAGATTAATGAAAGTGACTGCCATCTGCAGAGGAAGTGCCAGTTTACAAGACAAAGCTGTTATGAATTATGTGCAGGATTTTTTCAAGATTTCAGAAAATTTTGGTAGAAACTGTGTGTGTAATAAACTTATTTGATACAATTCTCCATTATCTAGCTCCATTTCTTTTTTCCAGCACCCTATTTGGCTACTGATAACAACGATCTTCACAAAATAGAAGGTTTCCAAGAAATATTGAGATAAATAAGACACATTTCTCCTAGGGATTTAGGGTGATATGATAAGTTACGGTCTGATTAAAAGGCAGATCTGGACATAAATGCAAAATAGAACTGTGTGGAGTCATCAACTCTGCCTGCTAAAACCAGTTTTCAGCTTCTTATGTGGCATAAAATGTTCACTGTATCTTTCTATAGCATCAAAACCTTCATCTGTTTTGATATCAGGTTCCTCGAACTCCCTGAGTATTAGTGGGCATTAGAGAAAGCTTCCACCACGGCTCATTTCCTTTGCTGAGGTCATAACCCGTTTCTTCTTATTCTCTCATTGATCGAGTTACTGCAAGGTCATAGATAATTTTTTCTTTGTAGTTTCTCAGAGGGAAATTCTGATCTTTTATTCTTTTTTTTTAGTTAGTTAAAAAAATGCAGATCCTTCACCCATGCTTGTTATACAGAGCTGGTATATTTAGCTGGTATAAAGCAATATAAATTAACTATTAATTTATACTTTCCAAGAATTTGGGGCTGGTATTCCCTTGCCTTATTATTAACAACTGCCATTTCCTCTCTTATGACAACATATGTTCTACAAGAAGTTTAAGACTGCAGTACACAATTTGCCATAGCTACTACTCCACTGATTCCCACATAATCCTGTCATCTATAACCTAGATACTCCTTTTCTGCCTATACTGAACCAGAGAAGGCAAAAAAGACCTTCTGTGTAGAGCTACTGCCACTGCAGGTCTTATCCTTTTGAGATGAGAAACGGGCAGCTCACTGTTGGTCCCTCTACACCCTGAGAGCACCCACTGGCCATTGGAAGACCCACAGGAAAGGAAGTCAGTAATTTCTGGAACTGGCACTCATTTCTCTTTTGGCTACTAGCTAAAGGCTGTAATAGCATTAGCTCCTTTGAATAACATCTTTGTCTGGGATGTTCTACACAGGTTCTGACCCTCACTGCTGCCAGTAAGAAATATCAGAGATCGCAGCCTGGCCTCAAAAGTCTGCTCACTACCCAGTTTGGATCCTACAAAGAGCAGAATTAAAGCCTGTCATTCAGATGGATAAAGCAAATTTTATGTAAGACCTACATAAACTCAGCAGTTCTCTGACTGTCCTTTGAGTTGAGTTTTCTTATGGTTGCATTTACACTAAAATCTCTCTTGAACGTATTTCAGCCTCCTCTTCTGTCTCTGCTCCCTTAATTGCTTTTTCTAACCCCATTCTCCAAACATATACTCTCATGAGATATCAGGCAGGCCAAACTAAGGACACCACTTTTGATCTTACACGGGAACTTCCATTTGTTAGCTTTAAATTTATATTTCATAGTTATTTAGTTTTGCACAGTTTTGCCAAAGACTTTTTAGTCTAGACAATAGCTAGATACCATGAATCCTATCTTTCAATCTGCAGAAACAAATCACAAGCATTAGCTGCATAATTCCCTTCCCTGGGTAGATTTGTGTTTCAGCAGGCCATGTTAATAAATATTTATTTAACGTAAGGTTTTCTCTTTTTTGTGATCATGTGTTTCAAAGTACTGTGCCAGAGAGCAGAACATATGTTTCATCAAGAAATCAGAAGAGTTATGCATAGATATATGCTTTGAAATTTTACCCAAAAGCCTTTGGAAAGGAAAAAGCAGACATGTGAAACTCAACTGTTGCTTCAGGTAGAATATAGGTGAACTTCAATCCCTAAGGAAACTGCATCCAGGAAAGAGATAAAGTCGTTACTCCCTCAACACTAAGCAAAGTTCAAGGGTAATTCACAGGCAACAGCAGCAGGTAGAAAAGTTTAAATTCTTGATTGTGAATGTTCCCAAATGAATCTCCCAAAAGTGGGGCGGTGACAGAAATCATTTATAACTATGGCCTGAGTGTATCATCTGGGTGATCGGTTTTTGTCAGGGATCCCAGAAAGACTAGAGTGTTTATTCAGGTGAATTCCTGCTCACTGCAATGGGATTTTGCCTGATCAGGCAGAGGAGCCCATGAGCATAAAATGAAGCAATATGATGTCCTGGCAAAACCTGTACTGTTCATGGAGATAGCCTCATATCAAGGCATATTGGGTGTTACACCTGAGTCAATAGGTGTACAATTAGACAAGCAGACAGTAGAACAGGATTAACTTTTGGACAGTGAGTTTGAATTAATTTTATCTAAGGGCAACATTCTCTGAAATTATTGGTGAGGTTAGGAAAAAGAAATTGGTTTTAATTAGAGCCCTGTGAGCTGTGTGGTTTCACTACCTTCCAAATTTGGCTTTAAAAAATTCATTAAAACCCAGGAGTTTATAGAGGTTTATACTGATTATACATCCCACATCACTTTTTTTCAGGTGATAAGCTATAGACTACTGCATCCTGGCAAAATTCCAGAGTGGATAATTGCATTGCCTTGCCAAGTTTTAAATGAATAAGGTGCTCTTCTTAACTTTGTCTCACAGTAAATTACTGTGCATTGTTATGCATTGTTAATTACTGACCACACATCTCCAGAGGAGCCTGGCTTGCAGAGGTATCATATTGCCATAGTGTAATCCAGAAAAGAAATAAAGCTAAAGCCCTCACAGATGTCTATATGAAAGATGACAGCTCAGGACTGACATAGAAACCTGTCATCCAAACTTTGCTTCTCCTCTCTCTTCATGCATTTAAAATAATTATCGGTGTAGACTGACCACTCATTTCTTTGAGTGCGTTCTAAGTGAAGACCAGACTCGGGTACAATTCCACAGCTTCTCAGTGTTCTGTTGTTGTGTGATTTGGAGGCAATTCTGTGAAGGTGGGCTCATTGGAGATGCCTCAGAATACCCTTGCTGGGGTTGGAGGGGGATCTGCTTGGGTTTTTTTTCCAGAGAACTGTTATTTTTAATAGCCAAAACTGTTTGTGAAACAAGAGCATAAATCTTTTATCCCAAATCATTTTAGCATAGATGCCAAAAAATCCTTTTTCAATATTTCCAATTAGGAAATTAGGCAAAATAGGAGGAGAAACAAAAAAAAGTCCAAGCAATTTCACATTTTAAAACTTCAGAAAGAAATAGACTGAAAAAAGTCGAAACCAAAATAAAATATTTCCAAAACATCTACGAAAACTCATGTACTCTACTTTTTTGCTTGATTGTACAATAAGGATTGTAATTTCAGCTTTTTTACCAACCCGGTATAAGGAAAATTCTGAGAATTCAAGAAAGTTATGTCTTTCTTACATACCAAAATAATTTCATTTTTACATGACCATATTTATTTCCAAATAATGTCCAGAATTTAAATTTATATCACTTAAATGTAAATTTATACATACATATATAATTAATGTGTATCTAGAAAACACTTGTAGAAATTGAAATATTTTACATGTATATTTGTACAAGTAACAAGACAATTTTTCTGTGCACAAAATATTGCCGTTAATCAGTGTGACAGTTTAGTTTGAGTACTCAACCCAGGTATGATGTGAAGGAGTTCAACTCCCTCTCTTAAAAGACAGAGAATAAAGGAAAAATACGAAGCAAGCGGAGCCCACATGAGGGAATAGAAGGTGCCTCAAGGTGCTGAGATATTAATCTTAAAACTACACCGATTTTGAGGAGAAAAGCTGTATCCCCTCTAGTTTTGGTACCTTGCAGGGCCTTCTCTCCTACTCTAGAGTCAAGAGGGGCAAGGGTTATCTTCTGTAATTTGTGTAGTTTAAGGCATATTTTTTGAGCACATTCATTACTTTAGGCATTGTGCCATGACATCCCTATCCCTCCTCTGGAAACCAGAGAAGAGAGTACAGGCCTGCAGCAGGTTTGAAACCAAGATTGCTAAAGCATAAACAGGCAAAGAAGTAAGAAATTGCTCCTGAAGACAGTTACTGTGAGAAAATTATGACCACATACAAATTCTCCAGGAAGTTGTGGAATTTGCTTTAGGTTGTTGAAGAGTTCATCTACCTTTTATTCCCCTCTTTCCCTAAGAAAAAAATACAATAAATTTCTCGAGCAGGATGATTTTAAATGATTGAGGAACCTCCCTTCAGTATCCCAAACAGTTGTTTTATTGGCAACTGAATCCCCTTTTTCATTACTCTTCAAAGATCCCTCCATTTCAATTCTACTTGTTCACATTCTGCTTCAAATAATACCCCACTGAGCTGACCACATGCAGGACTGTGTTCCAAGACCTCTTTTTTTAATAAAAATTCTCTTTCAGTGTCTCCACACCATGAAACAAATCACATAGCTTCATAAGCCATCAGACAATCCTTTCAGTTTCTCGTGCAGGCGAACTGAGCCTTTTTCATCTGATTAATTCACCAAGCAAGCTGATCTGGGAAGCATAAAAAGCTTCTGAGGCAGGGTGAGAATCAGCAGCTCATATTTTATAATGGCATCACTAATGCCCCAAATTAAGTGCTGAGGCTGTTTTGCTTGGCAATATCATTTCATGTTAATTTTGGATGGGACCGAAAATGAAGTTGTAATCTCTCTCTGTCATGCTGCGACTATTTCCTTGACCATCTCCAGTGCTGCATTTTATGAGGATATGGCTGTTACTGCTGGGTATGGAAACCACCGTGCAAGCAAAAGCTCCTTGAGTTCCTGCCCCAAAGAGTTGACATCCATGCCTTCATCCACAGAGAGGCCATCCTTGGGGAGATGTCTGCCTCCACACAGGGGTGGCCAAGAGGACCCAGAACAGAGTAAGGGCCTGGAGCAAGGCAATCCCCAGATTAAATGAATTTTACCTCAACCTCTGAGAGAAAATGAACCCTCGGAATGACTTGCAAGCATAGGTCTCACAGGCTGCTCTGGAAAGGCACCACATCACCCCTCCTGACCAGTTCATTTTGTTGCAGGAAGGAATTTAAGAGAAGGATGTTTGATTCTTTGAAAAGCAAAAGTGACTATTTTTTTTCTCACCTTGTGTATTGCTTTAGTGATTCCAGTTGCCTCTGAGTTTAACTTTTAGTTTTTTTCTTTTCTGAAGAGTCAGGCAATGGTTTTTAATGACCATGCACTATTCCCTGTGAACAACCAGTGCTACTGGTCAGCATCTGCTCTAGGGTTCTAAAATGAGGTGCTTAACTTTATGCAGAAGAATTCTTATATTTTTTGCTAATTTGCGAAGGTAGTGAACTAATTAGTCTTTAAAGTTTTAGACCATCTACCCAGGTTTGGTTTGCATAGTTTGAGGGCCACGGTCAATCGATATTGATATTTATAAAAATATGTCATTTTTAATACAGAAATATACTTATTGGTCTTGGTTTTCACAGAAGAGTGGGTTTTGCTCCCTCAGAGCCTGTCCCCTTGTCAGCTTCAATTTATATCAACCAAAATGATCGTGTTCCCAGCTATGAACTCTACATTTATTTCATAGATGCATAAAAGGTCAAGACCCTAGATTTTTTTTTTTTAATCTATGTCATTGTGATTTTAAAAGAGCCTAGAGGATCAACAAGACCAAATTAAAATAAAAGAAGATAATTGTGCGTTCATTCACTTCAGATCTTTGGATACTCAGTTCCAATTTAAAATAAGCACGCATTGGTAAGCAAGTCGAGCACAAAAATGTACACTGAACCATTTTTATTAATGTTGGCCGCTCCATAGTTAATTTTTACCTTCATTAAAATATTTTAATCTATGTCTTTAAGTATATAAAACATCAAAGTTTCATTCTACCACTACCATCTCAGAAAGAGATCAACTCTCAGTAAGACCCTTGCCATTTTCTTTGATCTTGTAGAGACCTGGGGATTTTAAGCCTGGTGTTGATTCTTTCAAGAATTTTAGAACTAATTGCTTAATGTTTTTATTGTGTTCTCTTCTCTAATTTAATACAATGTTTTATGAAGTTGTTAGAGACTGCAATCTCCATATTACATTTTTGCTGTTACTGGTGAGATTTCTAGTGAAATTTCAAGCTAAAGGGAATAATTTATAATCTTCTTTATTTTGTTGATAAGAACTTTCTGGTGATCCTGTTAAAGTGGGATATAATTTTTTTCTTTCTGCACACATATAATATTGCAATGAAATATGTAGGCTTCTTTTGTCTACTTATATTCAGTGAATATTCGCAGTTTGTGGTTTAATTCAGTGTAAATTACTTCATGTCTGAACCAGAGGCATGTATGTATTGCTTTTAAACTGACTAAAATGCTGTGGATTATTTAATGCCTAGGGATAATTCTGGATTCTGCTGAAGGCAATAGCAAGCTCCTATGAACCTAAAGAGAATCAAAGTTTCCCTGAAAAGCTCAAGTACCAATTGCCCAAAGCAGCCTTTGGTGTAGGATATTTTGACACACCACTTTTCCTGTCCATGCAAAAAACTCCCCTCTCACTGACAGTCATGACTGAATCCACTTTATCTCCTTCACAGTATACAAGAAATTCAGGAAGCTCAATTGTGGGCTAAAGACTCCAATGGATATTCTGTGCCAATGGTGGTTTCCACCAGATCCTCGGCACAGTTTACAGTGGGATTATCACACCGATTTACACTTCCTTAGAAAGTGCTGCTCCTTGGCAAGAGACTCCGCTGAAAACTGCTAGTCTAGTTCCACTCTGTTAACTGAAGAACCTGTTTATACATGATGGCTAATTGCAATTGATTCATATGTGAAGAGGACCTGATCTACGGGAGTGACTAATTCCAAATCAGTTTAATCTAGAGAGAATGGAGCGGAGGGAAAGCTTCCTTCAAGCTGAGTTGAATGAAGGGCACAGAAAGCATATGTGAAATTTGAGCTCTGCAGGACAGACCAATCTCAGTAGGTGAGTGCATTCTGCACTTTCCTCTGAAGTCTTCAAAATAAAACCTTCAAACACACAGCCCACAACAACCCTCAGTCTCAGTGACAAAAATCACAAATGCACATGGTAAGAGTGGCAGTTGAGAGAAACTTTTTGCCAGGAGGAGATTAATATAATGTTCTTGGGGTTTGCTGTTGTCAGAGTAAATAGAAGCAGATGGGGATCCAAGACCAGGCTGCAGATCTAACACACTCAGAAGGACATACTCCAGTAAATTGAGGAGCATCATACAATTCCTTCTCTTTCAATTCAGTGCTTCCTCTGCTTTTCAGTCACCTCATCTTTGTCTCTAATCTTAGCCAACCAACATTAGTGATCTGGTGTTTCAACTCAGGTTTCTGCATCCTTCAATGTAGCCTGGCAATTTTTGGAGACCTTTAACACACAAAATTCTGATGGCTCAAAGCATACATTGAATTCAAATAACAGAATCTCTGAGCTTTAGCTGATGCTGTCGCAGTATGTTTTCTGCCTAGATCTGGATTTTCTTTGATAGAATAAAAGGAATGAAAACAGACTGCATGCTAATCCAGTCTTATTTTCAGTTTATGATGGGCATGTAGGAAGTTGCTGATGATGAATAAATAAAAGTATCATGCCAAGTAAATATTATACATTTGTAGTCACATATGTACTGGTGGGCACATCTTTGGGCTTCAAATATCATCCAGATGGAAAAACATCTGGAATTAAAAAAATAGTAGGCAAAGAGTGCAATATCTGAAAGTCTAATTATGGAACTTTTTTTCTGGGTCCAATAGTTCTGTAAAAAACCTGGGAAAAAAAAAAAAAAGGATGGGAGTGCAAACCAGTGTACATCTATTGAGTTGTGTATGTGTTATATCAGGTTGTATGCATAGTTTTTAAAAATCAGCTTCAAGTTTTTAGATGATGATATTT
Organism: Callaeas wilsoni; assembly: GCA_013398955.1. Classification (NCBI taxonomy): domain Eukaryota; kingdom Metazoa; phylum Chordata; class Aves; order Passeriformes; family Callaeidae; genus Callaeas; species Callaeas wilsoni. The sequence goes on along the minus strand of VWPU01001872.1, from coordinate 60,445 downwards.
CCTGCCTGGACTCTGAAGAGTATGATTAATAATGTAATATTTTAATTCCATTTAACTTCCACTTCTGTTTTGGCATGGTTGTCTTGTTCTTACACGGGAAGAATTTTTGAAATATTAGATTCTGAGTATAAATGGCTATTCATGATTCTCAGGCTTTTTAATGGGCAAAATAAATATGCTTTGCATTGTCATTTTTTCTTCTGTATGTGACAGATCATGCACTACTCCAAATGCTCTCACATGGGGTCCACAATTCATTTGCTTAATATTAAGGCCTAGTTAATAAAATGTCAACAGTTCTGATCTTTGACAAATACTATAAATATTAAATTACATCGCTAATACATCAATGTTTATCACCTGGTGTCAGAAAAAAAAATGGTTATTTAATAAATCAACCTTTGCAATAGAAACTTTAGATGTAAATGCCATCTCAGTGCAATTTTTAGGGCTGTACTCACAGTTCTGTATAAATGCTTCATCACAACAAATTAGACAGACAATTTCCTTTGATGCCTTTTGGGGGGTTGTACATACAGCTTCTGCAGACTTCAGAATACTTTCTACTGGTTTCATTTCCATGAAGTTAAACTAAAATTATATGAGAAATTAGGTCCTCAGTGTTAAAAAACCTTTCTTTTCCTTACTGAAATTTCAATTCCTAATTTTTTTCTCTTTGGAAGTATGTATTGCTAAATAATTTTTCACAACAGTTATGTATTTGTTGGATCTTTCCCTAATACTGAGATGAGCTGACTACTAGCACAAAAAAGCTATGAACCATCTCCAGTAAAAGTAGATATTTTTTACCTATGATTTTTTGTGTTTCACAGTACTTCACAGCTTTGATGTCACCAAAAGATTGTATTTCACTGCTGTTACTTAGCTACCATGAATTACGGCTTTAAAAAAAAGGAAAACATTAAAAGATTTTTAATTAAGAAAATTCATGACAGTATTGAGTTCCTCCAGCATTCAGTGCAATATCCTTTGCTTTTTATTTTAAAAGCTTAATTGAGAGCTATAAAAAATTCCCAGTTAAGAACTTAGAACTCCTCAGTTGTTACATGAGAGCCTTAATATACATTCCTATCAAAATATTTCCCACCGTAAAATAGCACACTCAGAGACAAAAAAAAAGAGATATTCCACACAAGAACTCACAGCTACAGAGCTTCATGGCTGAAAAAAATTGTTTTACCTGTGGTCAGCTGTTGACAATACCTGCAAGGTGAATATAGTCATAAATCCCAAATTCTGAGTGGAGGGGGAGTGGAGCAGGATACATTTCTGGGAAGAGGAGTAGGGACCACAATTTCTGTTAGAGGAGTAGGAGACCACAATTCTCATACTCAAACAGGAATGGTGGAATCAGCATTTATTATTATGAAAGTTTCAACAGGCTAAAAAATGCCTCACAGAAAAAGCAAGCCTGATAAGAAAAAATAAAAATAAAAATCCCTGCAAAACCTCACTATCAACGGGGTTTTTTTTGTCTCAGTCTGTTCTTCACCTTGGAAATGCTTGGCTATGTGCTTGTTTTAAGGATTTATATACCTGCACTTAATGCTTATACAGTCTAGACAGGGGGACATTTCCAAACACACAAAATACACTCACATATCCTTTGAAAGTGGAGTTAAGCTTCCCAGCTCATGTTTGGCCCTGGATATAATTTTTCATTAAAGAGTCTTGACAGAGGCTTGGCTTTGGTTTGCCAGCAAATGTTGAATTCTCCATTATTTCAGCATTCCAGGGGGAAATAACAATGGACATGCTCATATTTTCAAATGGTGCCTAATTTTGGGTATCCCAGCAAATGATCTGTCTTCTGAGATCAAGTAGTGTTAGTCCTGATTTTCAGAATGTGCCCATCCTAATGGCAGCAAGAGTAATATTGTCGATAATTTTAAAAACTACCTTATGGATTAAGTGCAAACACAAATATCCCATGGAACTCAGTTCATATTTTAATATCCAAATACCAGATCTAAATATCACTCTTAGTTTATAGGATCAAATAGCTTATCTACTTACAAAGAGCCGTTTCTTCTGCTGTAAAACCAGCAGAAAATTAACTCAGCCTCAGAGAAATTTTTTAAAAATACTTTTTAATGGGAAACTTAAGTGTATGAAGTCAATTAAAACAAAAGTATACTTCTCTAATGCTACTGCTTTCAAAAGTACTTTACAATGATATCTCTCAGGTTAGTTATATTTCCTAATTTCTAAATAAGATATAAGATTAAGTGATTCAGTAGAAATATAACCGATTTTCTACCCAAAGCCACATAAACAGTATTTGGTTATAAAACTTTAACAGATCCATTTATGTACTAAATTATTTAAGCAAATGTAATGCTTCCAAATTGTATTGTTTTGTAAGGTTTCTCTCGGAACCTTTGCCATTTATCATGCATGTACTTCTGTCTTTTTTCTACTCAGAAGCACAGCATGAAAAAACTTCATTTCACATTGAAACATCGCTACGTGGAACAGTGTGATGAAATGAGACACAGGAGGAGAGTTTGTGTTATACTCTGGTAAACAGTTGGTCTACAGGAAGGATTGCATTTTATGCTGTGACTGATATATCAATTGTGAGACCTAAAATATGACTGATCTGAAAAGGGGGGTTCTGTCTATGACAGACTGTGTGCATGTGAAAGATTACAGGTAACACTCCTAGGCCTGCTGGGAGGTCACAACCTAAACCTCACCCAGGAGTTAATATAACTATGCAATACATTCTGGTAAAATTATATCTCAAGTATGCTTAATGTCACTCTTCTAAATAGAGCAATACAAACAACTAAGGTCCCAAGCTTCTAGATAAGACCCTGATGTTATTTACATGCTTTATGTGAATGAGCACTTCCAATAAAGATCTACAAGAAAAGCAGGTGTCTAAATGTTTGCAGGTTCAGTACTGGCAGCTTTGTATGGCAGCAAAATAGTGCCCACCTCTCACATGGGATTCCAAGAGCTATATGGTATTAGTGCATTAACACTGATCCGAAGCATTTCAGATTTTTAAAAAGCTAAAGACAAAACTGTAAAATATAACCTTAATAACCTTCTAGATTAAATAAAGTGTGTTCAGGTTTATTTGAAAATGTGAATTTACCCATTTGATACGGTTATGTACATTAATATTTTCCCTGGGTAGTGTTCACATAACATAATGCCTGGCCTTCCACACAGTCCCATGGAAAACACCGGCACTCCTTCAAAAGCCAAGCCACAGAGTGGACCTGATTCAATTATGTACAGAAGTATGTGTTTAGGCAGTAATTTATTGCTGTGAATCACATAGCAGTAAAGATGACGAAAGTCAAATATTTAGGCACCAATATATTGCATTGAAGCATAAAGCAGTAAGGATGAAGAAAGAACAGTCTTTAGACAGCTATCATGCGGTGAACTTTATATAAAAATATTTCTCCATCTCTTAGGATCACTGTATGTGTGACAAACTGAAGATGAGTGGGGAGATAAATCTAGCATCTACTTAAATGTAGAAACAACACACCAGTGTTTCAAGTCTGAAATTTTTCATACTGTAAAGTGAAGTTGTTTTTAATATGTGAGCCTTGAATCCATTCAAAGCTGCTCTGTTTCCTAATCTCATTTACAGAAGTGTTTCTCATTATGCATAAGCTGTGAAAAGATGGCTGGGGAAAAAAAAAGTTGCACTGATTAAAGGGAAATTTCTGAAACAATATCAGTTGAAACTTCCCTCTGAAACTCAACTCTTCTCCCATAACCATCCATATTAGTCCACTGTAGCACTATTACAGTCAGTGGAAACATTCCTCTTGACTCCAGTGAACAGAAGATCAAGACCTACAACTGACCACATGAGTAGCTCTGTCTCGTCAGCAGTGATTTTAAAAACTTTTGAAGTATATCACTGCTGCTTTAATCCTTTTCACATATGCACTTCTTTACCTTTCCCAAAATTAGGAGAAATTCTAATAAACTTTTACAATGGAAACTGAAGCTGCTTTAATTTCTAGTGCTTAATGAAAACAGTGAAAATGGATTGGGATCATAACTAGATATAATCTTAGAAATCGATATTATCAACTGTTCTCTGTTTAATTCAAGTGTTCTTTTGATTGTTAAAACAGTATTGGAGCAGCATCGAAACATGTATTTTGTGTATGTGAGCCTTGACATGGTTTCATGTCACAGAAGATGTCACTATAAGACTGGCAACACTGACAGCAAGAGACTCAAAAACAAGAGTTTAATTAAATAATTACCAATGAAAGTGAGAGGTGATACATGAAGAATATTGCTGGTTAATGCTGGGCCACAGTAAGGAGAGAAATGTTCCCCAGAGCTGAATATCTGGGGATTTATGGGCATGCATTCCCAGCTTCAGGATGGCACTGCTGACAGCATTCTCTGGAATGGACAATGAACACCTGTCCTGGACCTTGGGGACACTGCCACCTCTAACCAGCACCACAGCTCATTCCTCGGCACAGCGCAAGCAAAGCCACCTCCTTGCCCATAAATCCTCCCGACTGTTCCTTCACTCTGTCTGACTGTCCCCAGCTTATCCAGACAGCAGAAACTGCCTGAGTTCCCTTCAGTTTGTTTTGTATCCCCAGACAAGTGCACATGGGAGAAGGGATCACTATGGATTCTGTTAATTGAGTGACCCTTCTGTAAAGCAGGCAGAGTCACTGATGGAGTGAAACTCGGGGTAGCAATAGCCAGACAGAACCACAGGTGAGTGACCAGCATTCCACAAAGCAAGATATGCAGCATATACATCAGAAGCATCCATGAAGTGATTTTTCTGTCTTTGAGTAATCCACAAGGTTTTTTAGATGACAGGAATAGCGTAAGCCATGATTTAGATGCCCCTGTAGCAACGGAAAGAGGGGAAAGAAAGCAGCAGACCCTGAGTGAGGCAGCAGCAGATGCTGCAACGTGATCCTCCACCAGCAAAGAAAAGCCGAACCTTCTCTGCCCAACGTGAAGTAGAACGAGCTTTCCAAAATATCACAGCCTGGGTGGGGAAGGGCTGCCCACTGTGCTCCTGCTCTGGGGCAGGAGGAGCCCAGGCACCAGGGCTGTACACCACAAAAATCACCCCGGTGAGACAAATCTCTGCTTTGGGGGGAGAGGAGCACTGCCCAAGTGAGTCCTTCTCCTGCCTAAAGGGCAAGAAGCCTCAACACTCTCTGCATTTGTAATTGCTGTTTATATAGCTGAATAGAGAGGAAGAAAAGCCAAATAGATGTAGCAATAAGAATTTGCTTCCCATCTTGCAGGCAAAGGCAGGAACCATATTAAATTTTCTTGCGTGCTCTCAATGCGGCACAATGGAGAGTCTGTATTTTAGACAATATTTTGCTTGTGTTCGCAGCTGGATTGAAGTAACTAGAAATGCTTTTCTTCAGCTCCAGTGTTAATATCCACATTTAG
>VWPU01001872.1:0-50000 GCA_013398955.1 Callaeas wilsoni | reverse complement strand
TGACTGCTATATTTTGTCAATGCTTTTCTTTGGGTCCAAAAACCTGCTAATTACTGAGAAAATTACAAGTTTGTATTAACTTGTAATTTTAAACTCTAAAGTACACCATGTTAGACTGTCTCGCTCGCAGTCCCACACACGCATAGATTAGTGTATTGCTATATCCACACATTATATCAGACCTATTACACAATTAAGTAAGATTATTTAGGCACATAATCCTTTTTATTAAGTCTTATATCTAATACCACCGTTGTTGAGTTATTAGCACTGAAAAACACTGGGGTTTATCACAAAGTTCAGTAGATGGCACGCGATATCTTTTCTTTTAACAGAACTTCTCTTTTACTAGAGACAGGAGCTATTTAAAGTGTTAAAATTAATTGCAGGAAACCTCACATCACAACATTTGGTTGTTTGTTCCCATCTAAGTAACAATTGAGTTGCCCTGTGTAGCTGTTTTATGCTATTTTTACATTTCATCTGCCATTCCTCCTAAAAAGAAAACCTAATCAAAGAGTATATATACATACCACACGGGTAATATCTTATCTCCCTTTTATTTTTGCAGATCAACTATTTATTACATAAGTATTTTTAGCAACTACAACCTGGTTTGCAATGGGTTTCAGATGGGGTGTATTACAAAAACTTCACAGGAATTGGTGGATGATATTTTAGCTACGAAATATTTGAGGGGGAGGAAAACCATTCTGTTCAAACCTTAAACAGATGTTCAGATACAGGGGTATGAGCTTGTACCCGGGAACTCAATTGGATGTTTGCCACTGCCCTTAGTAAAAACTGCTTTTGAAAAACATGAAGTCATTAAAAAATATAACTAATAATCCCAAAATAAACAGTACAGGAAGAGATGGATGGAAGCATTCTTGCTCTTCTGGTTCATTTTGGTGATGATGGGTGCACCAAAGTCGGAGTGGTGAGAGGTGGAGAGTTTACTAGTAGAAAAAAAATTGCAACTATTGAAGCACTACTGCTGCATTTAGATGCTTCTAAATAGTCACATTTTAGGCTTCAAATTTGATTGCTTCTTTTGCAGAATAGTGAGTCATTTTCCATAACATTTTATAGACAAGAATTTTATCTTGTAGTTTAGTGATCACAACCGCTTTATATATATATATATAAAATTCTGCATGTTGATGACTCATTGTTCATTTTTCACCACCAGGTTTTATTTTGTATCCAGCACTTAAGCTGCAGATATTGCCCTTTTTTCTTATTTTTAGAAAGGTCAAATATGTTTTGTATCCAAATAGTACCTTAGCAGAAACAAATGTTTTGTTCTAAGATTAGGAACTTCATCATACAAGAAAATTAATCTGGTTGTCTACCTTTGCCTGTAAAGGCACAAATATGAGTCCCCTATACAGCCAGGATTACCTGCTTTGATATTTGCATGGCTCATCCACCAAACTGGGAAACAGACCAAATATCTAAATGCTGATGTCAGTAGAATCCCCGGGTTAAATATTGTAAATTTATTTCTATTATGTATTACAAAAGGCACCCTTCCTCATTAATTTTACTGAAGTCTCCAGATGGGAAACAAAATATTAATTTTGTTCAGCCTTAGGCATTGTTGACTGTTAAGGTACTCACTAAATCACTGATCTTATACACATTAATATTAGATTTCTGCTATAAAAATTTAAGACCCATGGGTATAAGGTTCAGTTTATCATAAGTATAATTAATTGTTTTCAGAAATGATTAATTTGTCAAAATGGCAAACATATATATTGGGCAGGCAAGACTCCTGAGCAAGCTAACCTACCTTAAAGTCATGGTAATACTCATGGAATTATGCAAATTAATTGAGTCTTTCAATGTTGCATAAAATGCTACTACTAGTACAATGCATGGAACATTAGGCTGTTCATCCAACAAAAAAGTTGCATTTTAAAGGCAGGCATCTTTACAAGAGAGTCCTTATGGCAGAAGGCCCTTAGAAGTACAATTTTTTTCCTGCAAAGCGATAGACTTTCAACCGTTACACAGAAGTTGTATTTTTTATTACAATTTTTAAAGCAACCCTCTAGAGAAGAAAAAACAGTAAAATTCTGGTGACCTGAGATAAAGGAACCTATGAGACTTGCACTCTGTGCTGATGCTAGGGGGAAATGGTATATGTCCTAGTAATAAGAGTTTCACTAGTAAAACCTCATTTACAAGCCTGGGAACTCGTGATACACTACATTAAAATCTAAAAAGATTAACTTAATTATGCAAATTAAATTTACTGTTTATCTTCTAAATAGTAAAAGTCATTGTCAACATTGAAATAGCCATATTACTCTAAATGCATTTCTTTCCCTCCAAAGTGAACCACACATATATTTGAAACTCCAATGTAGTTAATTATTTTCTATAAAGTCCATTCAAACATAGATTTATGCTCCTCACTAGCCAAAACATTTATTTTTATGCCCACTAGTAGTGTCTGGTTATCAATGAACTCAATATGTTACTGCAGCAAATAAAAATATCCACGTTAAATACAATTATCTTTAATATCCCTAGATGTTAAAGATTAAGTAGTCCTAATGAAATTTTCCCAACCAAATCACTCGGAATTTCCTGGAGATTCGCCCTGCTAACTTTTCTTCTTCACTCCTAAAATCAGTATTTCTGAAATAAGAGATATTAAAAATATTCAAATATGTATTTCTAGGGTGAAGAAAAGCTTCTCTCATGGCAAAAAGTTTGTCTTCTAAATCCCATGGAGCCCCACAGAGCTGATTCCGATCTTCACCCATTTTATTCAAATGCCACCAACTGATTTTCGTGGTTGTTCCTATTTTACATTGCTGTAAATACAATCAGGATTACAATGTACACCAAAACACAGGTAGGCCGTGAGTGCTCCATCCATTCTGGCACACTACAGAATAATGCAGGGCCATTAGACAAATGCACTGCTGAATCAATTATTCTGGTTTGAGGCAACAATTTCTGGCCTTGGACTAATAGACAAGTATTAATTTCAATCTCTCCAGTGTCAACAGTCCTGCTATTAACATATATATCAAAGACACAGTTATTATGACAAACATAATAGCCTTCCTTTTCCACATCTAATCACATTTTAAATAGTTTCTTTTAACTTCAAACTGGACTTTGTATTTGATAATTTATTATTAAATTCAGATATTATTTGCTGCTTTTTTACTGATAGCCTGTAGAACAATTATAAATACCTGACATTCAAAGGGGTTGTGCAACCTAAACCTAATAGTTTTCATTTTTGACATACTCAGTTAAGAATTTATAGTCAGGAATGTTATGTTCTGTTCCATAAATTCAGATAAAGTATTTTTCTTTTTTTCTCAAAAAACCAAACAAACTAAAAAACTCAAACAAAAAAAAACTCCAACTCTGTTAGATTACCTTTATAAATAGTCTTAAGGAAAGCAAAATTTAGAAATTTCAATCCAGAAAGAAATCCAGCTCTTAAACCCACCGCATACACGGTTATCATGTCAGGCTATAACAGTGGGATGCATCGTGCCTGGGTGCTTTCATGTCACACCCAGCATCTCCAGCAGCAGTTGCTGTGCTGGGGAGGACACAGAATATTTCAACTCCCAGCCCAGGTTTCCGCATGGACTCTGTGGGAGTTTGCGGGACCACGATGCCAGAGGTGCTGCATGGTCATCACCGGAGATGTGGAACTGGCGCTCCTGGAGGAGGCAAAAAGGAGCAGAAGGGTTGAGGTCGTAGCCCTGGATGGGGAGAACCTGCAGCAGAAATGCAGAGAGGAGTAACAGGTGCAGCCCTGGCATAAAGCCAGTGGTCAGAGTGGTACCCAAGTGAAGCCATTTGGAGACTTCTCCATTTAGACTACACTTGGGTGCTAAACAGCTCATGCCAGCAAACATGCAGCAGGAACACGTGGCAGCAGCCAGCTACCGCCACATCTTGATTTAAAAAATTAACTGTGGCAGAGCTAAGACATTGCAGCCCAGAGTCAACATTTGCTCAGCTGATAATGGTCACTGCCCAACTCTGAAAATGTTAGGGCAGCCTTGTACCTGGGACGCAGCCAAAGGAACACGTGAATCCCTCTACCCACTGAGCACTATTGACACCATGCTGAGCTGTCCAGGCACACGTGTGCATTAGACCCTTCAGCTTCATTGCCCACCATGCCAGGTGCAGAAGACCAATAAGTCTCCATGACAACCCAGCTCCTCTCTGGGTATTTCCAAAGGCTGTCCACAAGCAATCCCACAGTTCCACAAAAACTGTGATTTCCATGAGAATTAGCAGTGCTATGCCCTAACCATCTCCCTCGAAAAGAGCCGCACTTGGCCCTGCTGAGGGGAGGATGAGGTCACTGGTCGTTTGAGGCGTCCCTCCAGGCAGGAGTGACTTGACAGCTAAACAAATGTGGTACCTGCTGTACCCTCTGATGCCATGTTAATTGAGCGGCTAACTTGGGAAATGGTTATTTACCGACAACCTTGGCACAACGTCTCTCTGAGTAATTTTCCACGTTATTATTACAGTGGGTTTGCTGGGAACTTCCTTTAGCTGTGGCCACGCAGCTATGGAACATCCACAGTTAGACAGCAATCCTGCCCTGTTTCCATGCAAGGTCCTGAAGCAACGGAACAGTCTTGTTCCACTGCACAAGGGCAGTGATGGGATGTGAATGGGGTCACCCACAGAGGGCAGGCCCAGCGGGATTTGAAACGTTTCCATCTGTTTACATCCTTAACAGGAACAAATGAGAGATGCTGGGAAAGGGCAAGGGGATGGTCATTATATTCATGTCCACTCATCTCGTTGTAGGGTAAGTCTACATCTTCTTTCCACCTAAGAAGACAGCTATTCTCTCCCTTTAAGGGTCTTTCTACCTTCCACACAATTGGACTGGGGTCTAGCCCAGCATCTTAAGGTCCAAGGCTTGCTCTCATTTACACGCAGGGAAGAAGGAACTGGGTGTCTAGGCAGCATGTGTTTCTAATCAAATATATATTATTACTTCCTTAATCGACCACAGTATCTTAGAAGAGGTCCTATATCTGTATATGAATTAAGTATTTAAATACTCTGTTTGAAATCTATTTTTTCAGTGACCCATCATGTAACTATTGTGTGCATTTTGGCAGGCTACCATGTTGCACATGTGCAGCAAATATGGCTAGTAACAAATCATTGTGATGTCCCAAAAAGCATATGTTAAACTTGCCCCATAGTCAGCACTCAAAATACAACATTTTGCTCATTTTACATGTCTTTTTTCGGTCTGAATACAAAAAAGCAATCAGATCTCATTGGGGAGTTAATCACTTGTGAACATAGAGCAATGAAATTATCTAACACAAAGGGCCCTTTTTTTCAACCTTAAAATCACTGGTGAACCTTTACACATTTATTCACTGTTGAAAATGATTTTGTAATTATTTTGAGTGAGTCATTTTGGGAGGTATGTGAAATGACTTCAACAGAAATACTCATATGAGAAAGCACTCAATGTAAAGATGACGTAATTGGACTCACAGCATTGTCCATATTCAGTTTCTGTGAAGCCACTCACTAGCAATGACTTTGTTGCTATTACTTACAGGTTATATCCTGCATTTCATAACAGACATTTTTCACAGCTAAGTCTATAGGGTGAGCTATTGCAAATGACAAAAATACTCAATGTTCAGGAGCTTTTGCAGTAACAAAGATGTCCTGTGGTCAGAGTTTATGTCCTCACTTGTCCAAAACAAATTTACAACACAAGTCCCAAGTCTGCACCCCAGTAAGGGCTTGTGCCAATCAACCATTTCAGTTTATATCTGCAATTCATTTTTACAGGCTCCAAGAAATACAGACACACATATTTCAGGCACATATTTTTCTTACATCCAAAAAGGATGGGCACATGTAAAATCAGCTTTTATAAAAAGATATCCATAAACATGTATTCCAGAGATGACATTTTCTTGTTACTGCAGGGCTATAAATCACTGCCTCTTCCTATGTGATATGAGTGTAAAATATTTATTTCATATTAGTATACATCTATATATATATAATGGGTTGACTGCAACCTGGAATTCATAGGATACTAAAGAGTTTATAGGGTATCCTAATATTAATATAATTTATCAGTATTTGAAGACCTCAGTGTTCCATCTCTTCAGTTTGTGAATGATCAGCATGGGCAAGCATCAGAAAATAAAGATAATAAAGACAATACAGGATTAGTGGTATGCTGCAGAAAGAGAACCTTTCTGGCGCCACATGCTGAGATGATGCTAACATTATGGTAAGAAAGCAGTCTCTTTGATTGCTCTAGCACCACTATATTTCTGAAATGGTTGCTTTTGTTACCATCAAAATCCGAAGAGGTAACTTAAGACTTCGTTTGTTCTGTAACCTACAATAAGGACTTCTCAACATCATAAATACTGCAAGTTTTTTATTATTATTCTACTGCAAACCTGACACAATTTTACTGCTTTCTCAGAGTTCGAGTTTGGATTGACTTAATGCACTGATGTAGGTGATTTTTATACCATCAAATTAAAAATACTAAATAAAAAGGCATCATGCATATGTCACCACTTTATATGTTTTATGCCCTTTTGAAAGCTTGTTGCTTTTTTTGTGTGTGATTTTGACATAAAATTGCAACTGACATCAAATTAAAATGTTTGCTTTCTTTTAGATAGTTTAAATGTCAACTATTAAGTATGTTACAAACAAAAATAGTTGTTAAAAAGTGTTTTATCTTAAATGTATCTACACTAAGGATCATTGCCCAAAGTTATCTCAACCCCTCAAAAAAGCACTCACTGTTTGACCTTTTAACTTTCTCATGTACTAAGTTTTAAAAAAAAAATTGTCCAGTAAATTATATTGCTTTTCTGAGGGGAGAAAAATAATTACACAAAACCAGTTCTTACTACATAGAGAACGAGACCAAATCCTCAGATGATTTGGGTAATGGAGACATTATTCTCTTACATTTAAAACACTAAAATGATACCCAGAATTAAAAATTAAAGATCCAGAAACAGACATTTTACTGTATGAATAAAATCTGTTGGAAACTGGAGTGTCAGTTCCATTCTGCAAGGGTTGTCATTTCTTTTGTTTGGCCAAAATTTGTGTCTGCCATAAGAATGCGTCAGATGCCAAGGAAAGCACTTTCTTCTCTCTTTTCAAGTAGCCATCAGCAATCTTTAAACACATATAAACTTAACAAAATTTGACTTGGCTACACATTCTTGAGTTTTACTAGACATGTCAGGGAAAGAAAGGGTTTGTGATATTTTCCCTTCACCACCAGCAACAGCGTCATTATGGCTATTTTAAAAAGTTGCTGCTCTGCAGTTACTGTGGCACATGGGACTGAAATTTCCATTACAATGCTCCAAGCCTGCCTCAGGTCCTGCAGACTGTGGGTATTATTTTTTTAAATGTTAATTTATATTTTATTTTTACTTTATATGTAGAAATCTGACAGCACTTAAATTTTAATCATTCAGGAGCTTAATCCAGGATCTCTTTCAAAGCTTAAAATTCCCTGTAAAGCCAAATTCCTTGATGTGCAAGAAATGCAGAATCAAACCCTAGGTAGCTGGATCCAAGCTTTGTTTTATCAGCCAAGAAACAAAGTTCTCCCAATTTAAAGTGCTGCACATAACATGGCTAAGATAAGGATTTAGTTTCCTAAGCCAGGCCCTGATCCTTTAATGAGCTGTGGGTAGGCTCCCACACAGCCACACTGCTGGAGCCACACTGACTCCACTTGCAGGAAACTCCACTTCTGGCCAGGTTTCCCTATTGCCCCTTGACTTCAACGGGAGAGAAAACCATCCTTTACGCTGGCAGGTCATTATATTTTAAGATCCCCTAAAAAGCATTTATTCCACACCCTCTGAATTCAGCAGGAACAGGACATTTCTAGAAGCGGGTTATTTTCATTTGATTGATACTATTAATTTAACAGTAAGGATAACTAAAGAGGACAGAATGAGAGACTTTTTATTTGTTTTTCTTTTGTAACAGAGACATCATCATAGCTCCAAAATGGCTCATCATCAGATGATGATGTATTCACTGCAAAGGTGCAATATATTCTACTGATCATCACAGATGCAACATTAAACAATTCCTCTAAACAGTAAGATATTTTAGGATTATACTTCCTCTACCATTTTTGCAACATTTATCTGTCCTCACAACAAATTCTTTTCGCCAAAACATTTTTATTGAAACCAGTACTCTCTGAAAAAAGGATTTATTTCAAGAAAACATCGTTTAGATGGAAAAATGCATCAATGAAACTCTGTGATGTTATTTCAAAGATCCCCCATTTACCTTAACAATTCAAGAAGAATTTCATCACTTTCTTAACAAAATTATTTCCAGTACTGTAGTATAAGAAATCTAAAATCACTGAATTATTTATTTTTATTTTTACATCTTTTCTGTGGTGTCAGCAACACACCTCAAAAATAACATACATCACACTGAGATTTTTCCTATAAAATATTTACATTGAATATTACACATTTTAAAGTTTGTGCAACCATTCTGCATTCATCATAATGTAAACCAATCAAAAAATACAAAAATGCTATTGATGTACCAAGATACTAATTTGAAAATAAAAAATACCTTGGTATTTTACATAAACATGACAAAACTGTGATAAAGAAATGTCAACAAATAAAATTACATTATAAAGTCTTCTGTAACTTAATATTTTGACAGTCCTACTCTCTACTTTTTTCTCTAAAAGAAAACAGCATTTATTAGAGAAAATAAGATTCAGTAGTGTTGTACATAGCAGATATCAGAAATTATTTACGAGCGGATCATTTTATGGATCTCCCATTGTTCTGCCAACACAATGTGATGATCCTCAATAATTCATTTCATGAATTCATCACTTTATGGAAACCCATTTTGCTACAAACAAAACATCTACCCACTGTGGAGTGCTTAATTTTGACAACTTTCCCAATCTAAAATATGGAAACATTGGAAAGAAAATATCCTTCACCTTTAAAATTGCTCATAAAGGCATAGAAATTAAATTGGTGCTTACTTTCAGTTTGTGGAGCAACAAATCCCAGGCTGAGCATGTTTGCACATGGCCAACAGCCAGCACCATCCCTCCAGAGCTCAGGGCTCTCCACGCGCGGTTACATGTCAGCCAAGGTACAGGAGGACCTCTGGCACCAGCACCAGCAGCAGCGAGAGGACACCAAGACACAGCACTGGCACGGGGAACAAAGCTGTGGAGGATCCCTCAGGAGCCAGCCAGGAAGATCTCTGACATTTCAGCAAGAGCTGCCTGGGGCATGGTCCTCTCTTACAGAGCACTGGGATGCGCTTGGTTTCCAAACAGCGAGATAACTCTTTGTAAGTGGGATGGGCTCCTGAACCCAAAGACTTCCCCTTCTGCCCCCATATCAGACACATCCAGACAGAATCAAACCGTGTCTGATAGCCTGCAACAGCACCTGAGTTCACCACATCCATCTCACTTTGGGGAGTGAGGGGGATAGCTGTGATACATATGTAGTAATAATTGGCAAATACTGAGCCTTCGGAATGACCTCTGCAGGACTCATTGGTTTTGCTCACAGTCAGTTTGCGTCACCAGCCTATTTTCAAGGTATTTCATTACCCCTGTTAGCTCTGAGTCCAGTGATTTTTAGGTATATGTCATTAGCCTGAGTGGTACCCAAATCCACTGCACAGAGGTCTGAGCAGATAAATACCAGGGATTAATTTAGAAGGTCAGATTGTGGAAGGAGGCAGCTCCACACACTTTTCTCAGTCCCACTGCATTTGCTCTGGGGATGCATGGCTTATTAACACTCTGGTTAATAAAGCACATTTATATCTTTGAAGAGATCAAAACAAGACCTGTTTGGGGAGATTTGGGTAGAGGTTATCATACACTTTATAAATGCTGGCCAGTACACTGTAAGCAGGTCACACCATGTCCCCTTGAAGAGCTGCAGGCCTGAGCACCACATGAAACACCTCATCAACACTTCCAGCCGAAATCGAACTCACCCCAACAGCAACAGCACAGTGCTCTGTCATCCCGAGGCACAGGAATGACACACAGGGACTGCACAGAGAACAAACAGCAAAGCCTCAGGTAG
Source organism: Callaeas wilsoni (assembly GCA_013398955.1). Classification (NCBI taxonomy): domain Eukaryota; kingdom Metazoa; phylum Chordata; class Aves; order Passeriformes; family Callaeidae; genus Callaeas; species Callaeas wilsoni. The sequence goes on along the minus strand of VWPU01001872.1, from coordinate 39,846 downwards.
CTGGATTCTGACCCGCCCACAGGGGCTTTTTCCCTGACTGATGCCGGAAAATTGCACGGCAATTTAGAAGGACAGAGGAGCCTGGCAAGGCTGGACACCTGCACTGCAGCGTTTGGGCACGTGCCCACAGCGCCCGCAGGGTGCCAGGCTGCAGCAGGGGCTGGGGAGAGCAGGGGGAGCTGACCCTCCCAGCATCCCTCACCCCAGTCATGAATGCACGGTGAGAAAGGGAGGCCTGATGTGTCCTTGCTCCTTCCGTCATGCTAGAGCGTGTGCCAGGCTGGATACTCACCTCTGCCATGTCTGAAGATACAAGAAAACACATCCTCTCTTTTGTTTTGGCTTTACAGGGAAAAAAGTAGGGAGTAGGTCTAAACAATATGGCAAAAGAACAACGTCCAGCATGATCATCTGCACAGCACTGGGCACACTTAGCACCTTGTACAAATAAAACACAGCTTCATTAATCGCTCCCAAGTCACCCTGTTCCGGGGACAGCCAACACGCAGCTCTCCATAAACGCACATGGTGTGAACCAGGGCTTGCCTTTTCCCTCAGTCAGCTCCTTATTGCAGTGTTTTGGCAATCCAAATGGTCACTCCAAGATTCTTTGGAGCCTTTGTGCAAGGGCTGCACTCGTGCATGCGGAGAGGAGCGGCAGCGGCGGGGCAGCAGCAGCCAGCTGGCCGGCCAGGCGGCTGGACACCTGCCAGGGTGGCTCGCCTCCAGCACTTCAGCCCCTGGAAGCTTTGTAGCAGGAAGTACCTGACAGACCATCAGGGAGGATGCATTTTGTCTATTAGGTAACTGAAGCATAATTTGGTGAAAGTTAACACACTAAAAAAAACCACCAAAAGAAGTAAATGAAAAGACAACCCTTGCTAAAGTTCACAAGAAGACAGTCATGTGGTAACTGGCTCTTTGGTTTTAAGTGAGATATATGACATATTGGTGACAGTGCTACTACATCACACACCAGTTTTGCTCTCTGCAGCCTGCCGTTTCATTTCCAGAGTTAATGTGCTTTGCAATTTTCCCCCATCCTACACCACGTACAAGAATATGTTCAATATCATCAAAATATTTCTACTTGTAATAGTATATCATTAACTTATTCAATAGGTTTTCGCCTTTCCTCTCATCTTTGAGAGATTTCTAATTCAGAGACTGCACCGTTACCAGCAGTAAAAGAACAATATGTTTTAACAGGTGTGTCTAGGGGAGGAAGGTGCTCTATAGCTTTGGCACTAGAAAAATGAGAGACACAAATGAGACCTTTGCCTTTCAGCAACTAACCCTTCAAAGATCTTAAGCCTAGAAAGGCCCATTACGATCTTTTAACCTGACCTCCAAAATACTGGAATAAATTTTCATTTAGCAATTACTACACAAAGGCTTCATCACTTAAGGGTACAAAAACCTACTCTTTGGAAATTTTTCCAGACTTGATTTAGAAATGCTAAGTGCTAAAGCATTTACTGTAACTCTGAATACTCTGTTTAAGTGGTGAATAATTTCACTGTCAAGCAGAAGCACCTGATTTCTAACCTTAAACTGTCAGATTTCAGTGTCCAACCACTCCATCTCACAGAACACACTGTGCGTCTATGCCCTACTTGCTGCTCAGTTTCAGCATTGGTTGTAAACTCCTCATGGCTCTTTATGATGTGTCTGGCATAAAGAGATCAATTTGCTACTCCTACTACCACCATCTACTACCACATTAATCTTCCTAACCAGCACATCCCTTCGGAGCTCACATTCAGGTACTTATCCACCACAACATTTAAAGTCTTCTCATAGTAATTGTTTTCGATTAAATTTTTCCTTCCAGTAACTGTGACTTTTATACGTTTGCAGATACCACAGCTGAGAAAAAAACCTCTTACCACAAATCTGTTACAGACTAACTTGTTAAATTGTCACTGAGCTCAAACAGCACCTTTCTGCTCAAGTGTTACAGAGATGGGAGCACTCTCCACTCTTCTGCATATAGGTCTGGCTTATTGTTCAGTTCCACCTTGATCCAGACTCACATTTTGAAGGGCTTAAAAGCGAACATGCATATGTCTGACAAGATGTGAGATTAACTTCTCACATTTTCTTAAGCAGCAATGGAAAATTCTGTGTTTCTGCTATAAAGGTCTCTCTCATTCCCATTCCTCACTGACCGCAAATAGGCATGATTATGTTCCCTAAAATACCACAAAGGTAGAGAGTTTATCCCAGCATTGCAATGGCCAGACCTTGAGATTAGTTTTCCCTGTGCTTCACACTCTTGAGGGTATTTAAGAGAGGGCTAGCAAAGGGTAGGCTGGAGGGGAGAAAAATCTTCAGTCCGTCTCTGTACCTACATCTATCTCTGCCAGAAGATTTAGTGGCTTATATTTAGGAAATACCCCTCAGCTGGCAATTCAGAGAGAAAAGTGCACATGAAGTTATAATATCACTGTGCCCACCAGCAGCACTTACAGTGAACAGGGAGAGGACTCCAGATACCACATTGGTTTGAATTTTGTATCAGCTGTCCCCTGACTTGTGGTGGTATTCCTTCTTACAGCCAAGATAAAAGCTGCTGGAGTAGACCTTCTCATGCTCACTTCTGGGTGGAAGTAAGCCCCAAAGAGCTACAGGTGTTTTTTGTCATTACAAACACCCTACTGCTAATGTATAAAAGAAGCAAAAACACATACAATCAAAAATCCAGGAAAAACCTTTCACACTTGCTGCAAAATATAATGCACTGAAAATCCATAGGTATTACTATGGTTACTAATGCAGAGATAACTAATGTTTCCTGCCTTCTCTTACTTCGTGGGTTTCTCTGTTGTGCTTTATTCACAAGAAGAGTTCAATAACAAATTATCCTTAATTTACTGCTACTAACGATGTAGGCAATTTTTGGCCCCAAATCTGCTGCCTTAATACAGGCAAAACACTCAGTGAGGCAGACAGAATCCTTGCCTGAGTTAAGAAGGCAGGATTAGGCCCAACTTATTATACAGTTATTTATTACACAATGATAATTAACACGAGGCAGACAAGCTCATTTATTTGGCAACAGCAACCCTGGCTGAAACACACTGTTAAAAAGTGCTGAGCATAAATAATATGAAGAAATGCTTATGCAACAATAAGAAAATGTATGATTGTGTATTCTATCACATAGCTTAAAAACTGCAGGTTAAGCAAATTACCACTGGCACCGCGTATCCGTAATTCTGCCGATCACCGAAATGAATGATCAGGTAGGATCCTTTCAATTCTAGCAGCGTTTCTTTCTAAATACCTCACTATTTAGCAGCCTAAAGGGAGCCAACACATCAGTAGTGCCTTCTATGCACTGTCGAGTCCCAGCTTGAGCACACCAAACTCTGAGGCCCTTTGAAATCTTTAAAGACAATCACACATAAGACAGTTTCTGTATTGCAGGGCTGGGTAGCACTACTGCAGCACAAAACAATATTTCAAGCTTTCTGATATACATGTGTCACCTCTATGTGACAAATAGCTTGTATTAATTAGGCACTAGACTTGGTGAGATTGCTGTTATTAACTGAGAGAAGATGGGTTGAATTTAATTGTGTGTGACATCAAAGTCAAGTGACTGATATTTCAAGCATCATTTAAAATGTTTGATATTGGAGTCATTGTATTCACATAAAGACTGTCTAAAAATATAAAGGAGAATGATGAGAGAGGAACTGAAATGCATTCATACAATCCATCTTATGAAGTGAATTTGATGTAATTTTGCTTGTATTTTTGACCCACTGTTGACAATATTTATTTATTTAGTTGTATAAAATTATTACTTTGAAGAATAGTTTATTTTTCTTGGTACTAATTTTGGAGACAGCTGGGATGGTTTGTATTGGTTCCAGCATCAATGTTCTCAGAAATGTGGACATAAGGAAGGGGGAACATAAAAGATCAGCTTGCGCTGGGATTTGCTTTATAGCCATTAATGAACACTATTTGGAAAATGTTTACCTAAGAAAAGCAGACTGCACATTGTTTAGGCAAAGTTCCATAACAGCTTGAAAGAAAGAAAAGGGAAAAGGAAACCATGTTTAAAATTGCACATGAAAGAAAATATATAAGGAGTAAGAGCTCGCTATTTTACTACGCACTGTACAAATGGTAACTATCTCACACTTATCAGAATGTGAGGAATGCTGTTTTAGGGTCGAATGCTTCTCTCACTTAAGATGCTGACAAAAATCCTCTTCAGTTTGACAGGGCAGAATCATACTTGTGATGTAGCATGATAATGTATATGGTGTTTTGCTAAAAAGTGGGTCAATAAACAATTGCCCCAGAGGATACTTGTCTATAATGCTTCTGCATTGTACCATTTCCTTTTAGTTCTTTCTTTAAAAATAAATAACATAAACCACTTGCTTATTCCATGCTTGCAATAAAGCACACAAAACAATCCAACTGAAATCAGCTTAATTAAACCACAACGCTTTGCAAGCAAACATGTATCCCCTAGGTATTCCCAAGCAGACAAATCTGAAGTGCACGACAGCCAAAAGTAAATATTAACAATTTCACAAACTAGAAAGATAATGTTCCAGTCAGAAGAACCTCCCCATTGCCGGAGTGTGCTCTAGACCCACTCTCTGTGAAGCAAGGAGGGACAGTCAGGTTCACTGGAGGTGCCTTGTCCAAGGAGGTCAAAATATAAAATCCAATATGTATAATATATATAAATCAAATACATATGTATGCAGGTAATGTGTGCATACATATATGTGTGGATTTTCATGTATGTGAATACGTGTATGTTATTTTATATCAGAATTAGTACTGCCATAGTCACTAACACAAACAAGACTAGAAGTATATGCAAATGATGTAACCTCATCCCAGTGGGATTCAGTTCTCAGAGGGACTTTGTCCTCCCAGGGACATGTTCTAGACTGATCAGACAAAATGTTTAATCAAGTGCTTAATTGTAAGAACTGATTTTGATGGGGAAACTGATGTGCATAAAGCCAAAAGACACATAAACACCTCAGCAGTTGTTCAGGTAGAAAACCCAATAGCTGATAGAGAATTCAGGGAGAAACTCCAGTTTATGTGAGAGAGCAATTCTCACCCATTTCTTCACAGCAGTGGATCAAAATCCTTTCTGAAATTATCCAAATTCTCTTGTCCTCAGTGATAATACAAAGGTGGACATTTTCCTCACTCTGTACAGGATTGACATTAGCCTCAGGTTTTAACTAGCCTTCTGCTAAGAAAAAATTTAAATTATTTCATTGAAAAGCAAGAAAAAAACCTTAGTATGTCAGGCAGGATTCTTTTACAGTTGCAATATCAGTTTTAGCATAATTGATAAAGTAATTTACATAACAAAGCAGATTTTTTCTATATATGAATAGTTCACAGAAGTAGCTCTAGATTCCCTGCAATTCATTTGTTATTAGGAGCTATTTAGGGAATAATTACAACAACCTCTCACTGCTCTGTCCTTCATCTGACAGGCAATCGCTAAATTTTTTTGAAAAATCCATTGAGTATATTCCTACTTATTGATAAAATTTGCAAAGCTCTCTGAACCAAGTTGCAGTACCATATTTGCAAATTAAAAATTATTCCTTATATATATTCAAAGGTGTTTTAAATGCCCTGTTTCCATAACTGTCCCTGCCAGAAAGCTCATCTGCCTAGAAGAATATTCAGGGGAAGCAAATATTAAACAGTGCGAATACAATCAAAGCAAAAAATGCAAACAGATATCTGAGGGAGTTGTGTTGTTCCTTCTACCCAGCTTGCATTGAAAGCTTTATATTTTGAAATTAAATAATTTAAAAAGAAAGAGCTCTTCCTTTGATTTGCAGCAGAATATGCTTTAAACTAAACTCACGCCTAAATTCTGACACCCCTGAAATCAGTCATTCTTCCTGACTAATGCTTTCTGGTGAGTTGGTTATGGGGTAAAAATGTCAGAGGGAAAAGTTAACAATTATAACCCTATGCCCAAATATGTACCTGTATTTAAATGCAGCTCAGAGATGTCATTTGGGTTTGTAATCAAGAATTTTCATAACATCTGCAAAAAAAGTAGGCATCATTCTATTAATATCCTTCATTTGTCTTCAGAAAAATGGTTAAAACCTTAAGGTAAGGTTTTGAAAGGGGTGGTGCTACTTCTCCTTTGAAGTATAAAACTGTTTATGTATCAAATCTGACTGTGACATAAAAGTTTCTTTTGTAGAACAGCAGCCAAATGTATTTAGTCTTTAAACTTTGCTAGTATGTTGTTGTCTGGAATGTGACCTTTTTGAAACTGCTTTTCCAGCATCATTCCAGAGACTGAAATACCAGTAAGTGTGTTTTGGATGGCTTCCAGTCAGCTCATCTACCTGTCTGTTGTGAGAGCCTGAGCTTGCTGCACTGCTGCTACACAACAGTGCCCAGGGCATTCTTTTTCTCTCCTCGCAAACACACGTGACTTTCAATTTTTGCAACCATTTGTAGTTCACTGGCAGATTTATTGACCAGGAAAGTTCATGCCTCCTCTGTGCTGCCCAAACAGGCTGTGTTTTGTTTTGTTTTGAGCTGGACTTCTACCTGACCTCCAATGTTGTAGGAATCATTTTACACCAGCAATTAAATGCTAGACTAGTTATTTGTAGCTTGCAATTGTCCCCATTTAGAAGACTAACTGCTCAATTGCAAAGCTTCTAAATGGGTGCAATTGCAAGTTCAAACAGTTGGGCCCATGTGTAATTACGGTCACAAAATTGGGCTCACTTATGTCGGAGGTTGCTGCAGAAGACATAGGCCACCAACTAAAAATAATTGTTCTTTGCCCAGTTGCTACTATGTGTTGGTTCATTACAGCAGGAGGAATGAAAGGAAAAGCCTCTTGGTGGGAATACAGAAAACATAAATACATTAAGACAATTTGAGACTATAAAGTGATCAACGTGGCGCCTAGGACAAATGATCATAACTGTCTCATGCCTAATCACCCATTTCAGACACAGCTTTATGAACAAGTTTTGTTCTCTTTCATGGCTTTTCTCTTACTAAGGCAGAACAGTGTCAGTGGTCAGAGGACTCAATTCCAGGTACCAGAGGCACAGGCTGTGGGATGCCACTGGCCATTTTAAACCATCTGCTGAACCTACAGCTTTTTTCCTTCTCTCCACTTGAAAGAAGTTGATCAAGAAAACACCAGCTGGAGATTTTCTCTCCTCTCATATAGTCAGACAGTACGTACGGTGCTACTGCTGTCAGGGAAATTGTGTCTAACTCATCCTAATCATAATTAGGAGAAATTTCCCACCTTTTTCTCCCCAGTGCAAAAGTATTTTCAGTGGTTGAAGGGCATACTTCCACAGGTAAAGGCTCCTTTTTCGTGATATCCTGCACATATCTGGGGTTCTCCCCAAAGCGTATTCCAGCCTTGACAATGGGAGTGCAGCCCTACAGACCCAGGCACTCCCAAAAGCATCCTGTTTAGCAGCCCTTCATTACCACTGCTGAAACCACGGCACAAGCAAGGAACAGCTCCACCGCATCCATTCGAATTCCTTCATCACAGCCTTCTCCAACCGGAGTGCCTAATCAGCCGCCGAGCATGTCAAACCACTGCTGTTCAGCTCATCTGCTGATGACATGAGACACATCTGGGCAATGGAACAAAGGGAATATTCTAAAATGATTATGCTAAGAGGAGAATTAATATTCATCCCCAAAAGGTGCAACTGCCAGCCCAGAACGGTAAATAAAATCGACTACCCTACAGTACCAAAGTCTTGGGGACCAGGCTCTCCCAAATCCATTGAAGCCAAATTTCATTTAGTGAGGATGAGGACATTGATACAGGTATTCAGGTAAAACAGGAAAATATTTAAATATAATTGCATTTTTTTTCAGTATCATGTGCACTGCAGAGGGGATACATTTTGTGGGGATCCAACAAATTATATTTTAATGTACATACATAATTTATTGAGCAAGCAGTAGACTTGGCTGAATGAATGTCAGCCATTGAAGATCCAACATGGTGTATTTTCATGCTTATTACTTAGTACAATAGCAAAGAAGGAAGCATTTAACATATTTATGAACTTAAAATGTCTCTCAAGTTCCACGATGCAGGACTATCACAAATCTTATCACATCCTTCTTCAACAGTCACGAGAAGAAGTTAAGCACTTGCTATGTATTTTTCAACCTAAAAATGGTTGAAATAGTTACAGATTACTACCTACATTATTCTTTTGCTATTCCTGCAATATTGGAAAATACAGCTAGAGAACATAATCTATCTTTATACCTTGCCCATAATTCCTGTTTATATTACATAGAGTGAATAAGATTCAGTATCTAATGGATTTCTTCATTTCTTAGAATTATAAAATTAGATTTTTAAAAACCTAGTGGTTCCAGCTCCAAAAAAAAAAAGACAGTTTTAATAATATGTCTATCATGGAGAAAAATTACTAGCTGTCTCTTTAAAAATAGCCATTTTTTAGATATCTTCAGTCTAAACTTTACATTGCAGATGTGCCAGATGGCTGTAAGGTAATGGGAGTTCAGACTCCATGATCCTATCCTTGGCCCTGCCATGCAGATGAGATATTTCACTGGATACATTAATTAGCTTCAAAAGTTTCCCATTACTCTGGTTGCTTCCCATAAGCAAGTCCTTCATTTTAGACAGTAAGAGCAGAATTCATTTCATATCAGCTTAATTGCCTCCAATTACCTACAGCCACCTAGAATTACCTGGTGACCAGAATTAGATGTGCTTATTTCTTTCCATCAACCTTAAATGCAGCTAAGACACAGTGATTCAAGTTCGGAGGTAGAATCTCTGTGACCGCTCTGTAAAGTTAGATTTCAGAGATGAATCACATTCCCACTTCCAGTGCTGAGAGGCCTTTGCCTCCCATTGATTTCAGGAGGAGTTGCGTGTGCTTAATGTCCAAAGTGTAGTAGCCAGATTTTGAGGGCAGCCCTGCACTCAGTGCCTCCCATCGCTCTCATTAGGCACCTGGAGCCTGACCCGGATCACGGAGCAATCACTGCCGCTGCGCTTCGCCACGGCACCGCCTCCACCCTGCTGAGATAAAGCACCTATTTGGACCTCTTTGGCTCTGAAGATTCGCTGGAGAGGAGAGCACAAGTGTTTCTGGAGAGCGAGGAAGAAGAAAATTAGTCTTTCAACAGGCTATCATTACATAAGTAGGATAATATTTCTTTTTCTTTGACAACTGCTTTGTGGAAGGTAGAGGCAGCACAGTCTATAGCAGCTTAATATGTCTTAAGTCCCCACAGGTCTGCTCAAGGCAGAAGAGAAACACAGGAGAAGCAATGCCGGAAGACACCCAGGGAAATGGTGTCCCCTTCCTCTCCCGGGCTTGTGTGGAAAGCCCTTAGAAAATTTTCAAACTGATTTGCTTTCTGCTTTCCTGATTGTTCAGTGATAATAAAAAAAAGCATGGCAAAGACAAAAGGCCTTCAAAGGACCAAGGCTTGGAGCTTTATTTCCATTTCCTGGGCTAGTGAAACCACCCACTTGCTTATACAGCCCTTAGGCATCCTCTTCCCTGAATTCATCCTCACAGGACACCATTGCTTACAGCTTTTCTATCCTATATAGGTTCTTACACTGCCCTCGTCACTGTAGTAGCTGAGTGCCTTCAAGTAGCGCATTATGAGATGTGACTAACATCTGTGACAACCAAAGCAGGAGGCAAAAACAGTTAAGGCCCCAGTAGCTTTCCCCCTACACAGCATTTCACTTTCTAACACTAATAACTTTCTCTCTGTGAATACACAGCTAGATTGTTGTGGTCACATTTGTAGCAGATCAGCAACATTTCGTTCCCTCTGATGCTGAATTTCTCACTTTAGTAAGGCAGTGTGGGGATCATTCTTCTTTACTTCATTCACTGAAATGCCAAAGGCTGGATATTATTCTTCAATTATATTTATTTTAAGAATATCAGCAGTGACCACAAAAACATGGTAGGCAAGGTAGCCTGGACTGGAGACGCAAGGCCCAGGCTTCAGAAAAGGTCTGTGTAAGACACAGCATTTGGCACTACCTGCAGTGTGAAGGGAAAATTTTCAGCACCAGACTCAGCCTTACAAGCCTTGGGGTGGAGGTTAAAGGGGCACCGTGTTCCCCAGGAGTGACAACTGAATATCTCATTGCAGGAGAACTCGCATATGGGAACAATATGCCCGCAAATCTTTTAAACGTATGCAATTGCTCTGCCAGAGCGATTGATATGTTGTGGAAGAAACATTGCAGGGCAGGTGGTTGCTGTGAGATGACCCCACACTTGGGACCAAGAGTGAGATGTGAGGTCAAAGGTCAAGTGTGACTTTGTTAGAAGCAAAAAATAGAGTCACCTCTGCTCTGCTGCCCACCCTGCAGCACGCAGCGCTGCTGAATGCCACACGGGTTGCAGGACCACTGTTTAGTGGCACAAAACAAAGCAATTACATTTACTATTATTTTTCTGATTGCATAAAATGCAACGTTAAGACAGATAAATTCTATATGCAAAAAACAGTATTATTCTTTGCTGTCTTAGGTGTGCAATTCACCAGGACAATGAGAAGGGTAAAATGAAAACAGGTAGAAAATTATGTTAAATAAATAAGTACAAAATTTAAAATGTCGTGGCTCATTCTAGGCAGTTGCTGCCCCAGAGATTATTCACCTACCACTTCAGAGTTCTCCTTGACTTTTAGAAACCCTAATGAAAAGTTAGGAATTTGAGGGTGAAGGGAACAAGCAGAGGATGGTTTGCTTGGGTTTTGTGCGTTCTCTCCCAGGTGCCAGACACCACACATTTAGAAACTGTCTAGATAGCAACTGACCTAAAATAATACATAATGTAGGGAATGCTATAGAGAAAACTGAAAAGGTATTTTAGAGATTTAAAAATTCCTTTCCTTTCTAGTATCTTCTTTCTGCTGTCACTCCAGAGGATCCCAGAACATTTCACAAATTTTATATACACATTTCAGGAAGGATTACAAAAGCTGATTAAGAGCATATGCAGCAACAACACAATACCACAATTAGGATGGGAAACGGAGAACACTAGACTTGATCTTGCCTCAAGCAGAATGTCCAATAGCAGTGAACACCACACAGAAAGAGGGACAGAGCACAGATGTTCAGACCAGAAGACAAGCCAAGAAAGGCTTAAAAGATCACCGGCTACAAGACATTTCATAGAAAGCACGCTGTCTTATTGCTCTGTGAGCATTATCACACAAGACAATGCAGACTCTAATTTAAACAGTCAGAGGGAAAGATCCTTAAGCTGGATGCCAGTTGGCTACAACAACAAATATGTATCGCTGTTCTGACAACGTTCACTGCAGTAAACTGCGCTGTGAAGTAATTATCCCAGAGACTCTGGCTCCCCAGCACAAATAGCAACTCAAAGAATCCATCAATATTCTTCTGGGGTGACAAAGCCAGAAGGGGAGGGTAGGAAAACCGTAACAGCCTGGCCAAGGGGACATGAGGGCAAACAGTGCCTTCCTGTGGAGATTGCCCTGCCGTGGCTGTGCTCCAAGGGCACTGCTACAGCACCTGACCGTGTCTGCAGAGCTCTACAGGCCACTGCTGCGATGCCAGCGAGTACCAGCCTACAAATACCAACCGCATTGCCTTGTAGGAGCCACTGAAGGTGTACATTCATGTGCAGGGCCAAAATATTTGTGTCGATGTAGGGAAGTATTTGCAAACTGTCAATTTTGTAATTTCTAAAACAAAAAAAAATATTTACAGCAGTCCTGCCTGATGCAGTTCAGAGAAGACTTCCTGCAGGCTACTGGACCCCAGCCTACAGGGAGGAATGAGAAGGGAAATTAATCTGATTGCTATCCTTTTTACTTCTAGTGTAACACAAAAAGAGAGGGTCAGATGTGCAGTCACACATGCAGATTATTTCTTTAATTGCTATCTCCATTACAGAGATAAAGTAGGATAGGATAAATCCTCCATTACATAGGATAAAGTAATTGAGCAAGAATGTACATATGACATGAAGTTGAGAGAAGTCACTGACTATGTGACCCATACTTTAATGATGTGATAGGTCAGGAGAATCAGGGGAAAATCTCCCATGATTTTAATGGCTGATACAGTAATGTAAATTCGGTATAATCAAGTGGTTAGAGTAATGGGTATGAACCCAGGAAGACTGGTCCACTTCTCTGCTACACTTATGTTCACTCTCATGTTTAATTGCACAGTAATACTCATGGTAACAGGATTTCCATCTGCCCAGCAAACACTCTGATGTTGCTGCTCTCACACCAGTGTTTTAATGGTCTTGTTGAAACTCAGCTCCGCAGCACTTCTTTCTACAGCGCAGTCCGGGAGGATGTGGTGTCTCTCTTAAACTTTTGTGCATGCAGCTCTACAGTGAACATTTAGGGAATTGTGCCAGATGTAAATGTATCTGCCAATCAACTGCTTGATGGTTTTGCTTGATGGTTCTTCCAGAAATGGAACTTTCTTTGGATGGCTCAAAGGAGGCAGGACCTAATGCTTCACTCCAGCTACCTAATACCCACCTCTACTATAAAAGCTGGTCCAGTGAATGAACATGACACTCATCTCATGAAAACTTTGTTCAAGTACGTACTTTGGTCATGAGTGCTATCTCAAAGAGACTCTCCAGCTGGTTTCTGCATCCATCTGTCAGTATTAACAATGGCATGTACCATCCAAGACTGTTTAGACAAACAAGTGGGAGATGCAGCCACGTTTTGCAATTACGCACTTGATTGAAAAAATTCTTTTTATTACTTTCATTCTTTTTCTTTGCCCTGTGCCTTGTGCCATGATATTCGTCTCTAAGTGAAGATGTTCTAACACCAGCTGGATTGTAAATGTGTGTGCAAATACAATTTTGTGCCATATTGTGTCACTCTCCTGCTTTTAGTCCTTCTGTACATGAGTCACTGCAATGTGCTGTGTAGAAGCTGAGATGCATGCCAGGTATCAAGATTGGCATATCAGCCTACATGTGCCAGATGATGGTGTACTTCTCCCACCTATGCTTTTCTTCCAGGATTTCTGGGCTAAGGAAGCAGGTAGGATAAACACTGAGCAGTCAGTCAGAATACATTCGAAAGCATGCAGGACAAGCCCCAGAATTTATTTTATGTGCTTCAGATGCCATTTTAAACTGGCTCTTTCCCTATTCAGTGTCTCTGTAACATGTAGATAATTCTCCCCTTCAGACCCTTACACCTTTTTGGTTAGCTCAGAGAGCAGTGTTGATCTTTCCCACCTGGACTGCAGCTATCACGCAGTGCCTGTCATTCTCATACAGATCAAAAAGGATTTTGCAGGCTGTTGCCCTTGATCTGTGCCTTATATGTCAGTGTTAAATGCTTCAACTGAGAGATGCCTGCTTAAAATACATCCTCGCCATCAAACCAAAAGGTCCTGAGGCATGTGGAGCACTGCTTAGTAATGCCTCTGAGAGGAAGTCCTGGCCACCATGGCATCAGCAAGGCTTCCTGCAGCACCTGGCATTTTTGATGGAGATCATCCATCCAAATAGTGACCTAATGCAACCCTGTATAACTTCTGAGCCCATGAGATAGCAGTGTATGTGCAAATGTTAGGGTTTCCTTTTCGAAGGGAATTCGATGTGGTTAAATTCTGCACTCCAGGTACTCTTCATCCTACAGCTGCAACTGCTAGCACTTTTATAAAGCTGTCTTAATTACCAGTGACCTTGTGCTCTTCAAATGCATCAGTGGTACAAGGGATGATTCAGGATGACAGGGTCACAAGCAATGGGAAAGAGTGTCTGATCCATGCCTCACTTACATACATCTCTAGCTCATAGATTATCAGCCCTAGATTAAAATAAAATTATTCTTGCCAAGAACTCTGTTTCGGTAGAATTTAAAAGGACTTGGGTTCCAGCCCTCTTTATTAAAGCATTGATAGGATCGAATCTGTATAAGACACGAGCACTAGGACAGAACAAGTTAAATAAATGATCTGTGGATGGGAAAGCTGGTAAATTTGAGTCTTCTGGACAAAAAGGATTTTAACGCTCAGCCTAAAATTAACTAATGCCTCTAAATTAACTTTTAACATTTGATATGAATAGTAAAAAAGTTCATGATTTTATGTCAAAAGATGATACAGATGGCTGAGAAGAATTCCAGGTTGACACGTTAAGAACCCAATGCCCAAATTTGCTGTTGCTACAAGTCTCCCCGAGGAAGTCAACAAACTCTAGAAAATTCTTCCCATCACTGAGGATTGGTCCATAACGGCAATGCTTTTCGGGGAGTCAAGGATGTAACTGCCTTGAAAAATGTTCATCTCTCCTTGTCCCCTCCACCACCAGCACTGCCCTGATCAGCAAACACAAGGAGGAGTTATTACATGCTACTTTTATTGCAGTGAAATAATTTAAATTATTTAAATCATTTAGAAATGAGAAATTACAAAGTAGCCTCAAGTGCACGCTTAGGTGCTTTGATGAATAAAAGCTCTCATACAACATGTAACACAATCAAAATACTCCACTCCAAAACCAAGATGCTTATAAAAAAGCCATCTATCATGTTGCTCCAAGAGCTAATCTCACATCCTCCTATGTCCTTACAACAGAGTCCTAATATTATGTTATGGTAAAATATTCTTTTTAAATAAATTATAGGAAAATAATTCAATCTTGAATGTTCTGTTATTTGTAAATCTAAATGCTTATGTCTTTTGCTTAAAAACACAAATAATCCTCAGCATGTTTCTCTTTAGTGTGGCATAATATTAAGTCAAAAAGAGACATAGCTCTCCTCCTCTGACTCAAGGAAAGTCAGACTGAAAGATCTCACTGATGTGACTGGTGTGATTTTTGTGACCACACTAATGTGATTCTGCAGCTGGTGACACAAAGTTCACCAAAAAGGAAAGACCAAAGACCTCAGTCCCGCCAAAACTTTAGTAAATGTCTAGCTGTGCTGCCATAAGCACTTATTTAAATCAGTTCAAATGAACACACCCAGAAAAATTCAGAAAATCTTTGAGAAATTCTGTTCTTTGTCAAGACTTTATTTTCCCCCAGCTTCTATGGATTGCTCAAAACTAAGGGAAAGGAAGAATTAAAAATTAGCTGTAAAACTACTAAAACATAAAAATAAAGGGGAACATCAGGTATGTATAGTACCTTTTGTAATTCATTCTTTTTTGTAACTCTCACTCAGAAGTACCTACACTTCAAATATCGTTTGATCCTGTAGTTTCTTATATC
Source organism: Callaeas wilsoni (assembly GCA_013398955.1). Lineage (NCBI taxonomy): Eukaryota > Metazoa > Chordata > Aves > Passeriformes > Callaeidae > Callaeas > Callaeas wilsoni. The sequence goes on along the minus strand of VWPU01001872.1, from coordinate 24,559 downwards.
TCAATCACTATTTATATTTAAAGTTATTTAGTGTTCTCTCCAAGCACTGAGGGTTGACATCATCAAGTACAATAATAATATCAGAACCAACTATTTGTTGTGAAAAAAGCATGGTCTTCTCCAAGGCTTTTTGCCAATCTCTCATTTCTTCATTCAGTGTGACAATCTGATTCTTTTTTTACTTGTAGTCCCTTATTTGTAACTGCTATTTTGCCCATGATAACTATGTCTCTCCTCTCTATTTGCCCATATTGCTCCTAGGTCAGCCAGACCTGTGTTTTAAAAATGCAGATAGATAAAATATAAGTGTTCATGAAGGAAAAAATCTGTTTTGTTAATAGACCAATGTGTTCTCTTTTATGTAAGTAATCCTCTAAACAATGGAAACATTCAAAGGCCAGATCACTCAAAGCTCTAGAGAAGTGTTTCTGATGGTAGTATTAAACTAGTAACTCTTTTTTCTTTTAATTTAAAATAGAAGTAGTGCATGACCAACACATTCTTTTCTCTTGAGAAAGTCTGAATACATACCAATGGAAGAGACCACGGTGGCCAAAGTCTGAGACATCAAAGGATGCTCCTCAGAGCCCTGCCACCTTTGCCACAGTCCCAAAGCACCCACAAACAAGACAAGGAAAAAATAACAACAGAAGCAGGCAAACTTCATGTGCGTTCATCTACAGAACATCAAATCCCATCTGCCTCCTGCAACACTATCCAAACAATGAAAATGAGCGGTCAGCCAGGATGATGTCTGCTAGAAAAGCCCTAAAACGTGCTAATCAGACTCACCTACCTGCCTGTTGTTCATTTAAATCTACTTTGCAAAATACCACGAACAGGGGGACTTTATAAACTTTTATTCTGTTCTAAAAACAGGCCCAGAAAGCTTTCCACAACAGCCAAATTTTCTGCAAGGTGAATCACCCACGTCTAGGGGTGGCAAACGAATGAAAGAGCGGCACCCAGAACTGAACCCGCGGCAGAGCGTGGGAATGAGACACGAGGGCACCTCTCTGCTCCCCGAGAGCCATTCGGCTGGCTTCCCGCACTGCCGGGAGCCACCCTCCGCCTCCCCTCCCGCCCCTTGCCCAGCTAGACACTCCCGCAGTCCCAGGAGCTGTGAAGGCAGCCCGCGGCCGCTCCGCTGCTGCCCGCGGGTCCCGAGCGCAGCGCTCCTGCGCGGTGCCAGCGCCACCGCCGGGGCCGCCCGGGCTCGCACACGGAGCGAAGCTGATTTATTCTCTCTGCGCTAGGTTTAATAATCTTAAACCTTCTGGTCATTCCCGAGATGCATCTTCCCTCTGCACACGGAGCAGAGGGATCCCCAAGGGGAGGGACGCGTCACTGTCGAATGTTCAGCGTTAGCGTCTTGATCAAAAACGCGGTTTGGGTCCTTCTGCTTCATTCCCCCCTCCAAAATCTGGTTTGATTTTCCTCTCCCCTCGTCTAGCTTCTCACCCATTAAAAAAAATAGAAAAGCATTACTTTTTCAGCTCTGCTTTTCTAGCTTCTCACCCATTAAAAAAAATAGAAAAGCATTACTTTTTCAGCTCTGCTTTCTCCAGACAGATTTGGCTCGCTCCAAAGTCTCCGTGATTAAACACACAGTAAATAGTAGACAGACCAAAATTCTCTAAGCCTGTGACTTTTTTTGGTGCCAATAAATCCCACTGCACCTTCTCTTCAGCTGCCCTCAATTTCCTTGACTCTCTTAAGGCTGTCCTGTACATCTGGACCTGGCTCCCACTTCCATTGTAATATTTCCATTCTCTTTCAGATTCCTCTCTGAAAAGCTGTAGACCATTAAATCTACATGTTTTCTGAAATCTTTAGAGCAATTTAAGGATTTGATCACTTTTTTTTTTCCTCCTTTGGAAATCTCCAGCTTGAAAAAAATCACCTTCAAAATGTCCAAAATATTGATGTTTTAATTTCTTGACCAGGAGAAAAACTAAATAAATAAGAATATTCTAATACAGTTTTAATTTGGGGGGGGGCGATAATTTTTCTTGAGACATATAAACCAACATGACCCTAAAATGCTGAATACTGTCATTACTATTCTGCAATGCAGAAGTGAAAAAACCTTATCTGCTGATATGGAAACAGCAAATCTCTAGCCTGTGTAATGTAATTTGGGTTTTTTGGTATCTTTTTGTTTCAGCAGAAGATCTCTGCCACAATGTTTCCAGTACATCTGTGTTTTGTCTCATTTGAGCCAGAAGCACCATGGGGCAGACACAGTCTTTCTTGACATATTTTTCTAAGCAAGTATTTGAATTTTTTTTTCTGTGGCTCAGAATACAAAGAAGTGTGACATGGCAGATTCTGGTGATTTATCACAGAGGAATTTAGAGGTAGCAAATAATAAAATTTTATTAAATGGAGACTACCGGGGGGAGCATACATGTGTGGTTAGAAGCCGCTCTTTTTTCCTGCTCACCAGATCATCACTCCACACAGCCGCTGGGAGAGTGAAAGCTTTTGAAATAAACAAAGTGCTGCTGTCAAAAGCAGAATAGTCTAAAGTGCAGAAATTAGAAGAGTAAATGGATCTGGAATTACCATGGGGATAGGAAGGAGACAAAATGTGTACCTAGCAGCATTTTGGTCTAGCCAGACATGAACCTTGCAGCCGCTATGCCAGGGACCGGCATTGCTGTCCACTGTTCTTTGCTGCCCCTACCGATCTGCTGGCGGAGCGGGTTACCCGAGCACTCCCCGGCTTATTCCGCTGCCAAGGAGGCCAGGTTAGTTCAGATAAACAGTAAGTCTCTGCTCATCTAGTGCATTTTGAAAAAATAGGTTAGAGGAAGCTTGTATGAGCAGCGCTACTAGCAGAGTCGAAGGGATTTGGGATTCCTGATAACCACCCAGAGACAGGCTGCGGTTACTAATATCTTCCACCAGCACAGCTGAAGCTGGAAGAACACATCTGTTCACCTCCTGACGAGGACTAGATTTCTGGTCTGCTAATCTCATTTTCCACTACATATTCAGTCAAAATAGCCCCTCAATGGCTGGAGATTCCTCTGTGCTTGGTTCCTTCAGCAGTATTAATTTGGCAGAAGTAAATGAAGAGAAAAGTGAATGTTAGTGTTCGGAGCCTGATCCAAATAGGGTGTATAAACAGCATAAAAGTACCTAGCCTTGCTGTACCTCATCCTTCGCTGCTCCTAATACTCTGAGTTCTTAAATCAGGCAGCTCCATGCAGCTTTAATTTAGTCAAGGGCCAAGCAGCTATGAATTAAGGAGCCATAGGGCTGAGCTTACAGCAATCTGTTCTCTCCCAAATGTCCAATTAGAAGAGATAACACATTCAGAGATAAATTCCTGGCAAGAGCTGAGGATGAGATTTTGCTTGTATCAACAATGTGGTCAACACTTTGAGAATGATATATGAAAATAATGTAAGACAAAGATCTGAAATGTTTAAACAAGAGATCAGTTATGGGCCTCTCAGAGGTGGTAAAGGTAAATTATTAAAGAATTTATAATTACATTCATGCCTAATTATTAATAAACAAGGATAGCTAGCAGATGCTGCAGCAGATTTACATTTCCTAAGGAAACAAGAAGAATTATGGAAGAAAATCAGGATCAGCAAAATGATTAGGTCAGGAAGCCGAAATGCCTGTACATGACAAAAAAGCTTCTGTCAAAACTATTCAGGAGGAAAGAGGAAGCGGGGAAAAAAAAAAAAAATAAGGGAGAGAGAGATTCCTTTTCAAACCTTGGCAGCACTAATAGTTTGAAGAAAGCTGGCACAACACCTGTGGTGAGAATGTTTCAACAAGTTGAGGATGGGGATCAGATCCAAACTAAAATGTTTAATTCTTACTGATGCCATTCAAGTGACTTCACCACATGTTGAACATGAAAACAAACTGATATGTTTTCTTAAACATATGAATACTCCAGATCAGTACAATGAAAACTTCATCAGAGAAATATAAAATGTATTGCTTAGAAAAATTAACACTAAAGCACAGAATAGAATTTGTGATGAGTAAACTGGAGAGAAAGCTTGGAAGAAGAAACAGTGGGTCAGCAGGAGCAATTCGATGGCAGTTGATTTAAGATCTGTGGAGATACCAGTACAATATTCAGCAGTAAACTGTATGATTTGTAAATAGTGTGACAGAAACTGCCGAAGGATTAAAGAATTGGCTTTGATTGTTAAGACAAGAGGTGTTTGAAAATGGAGAGAAGAATCATGAAAATCTATTTTGAAAGATTATTTCTTGTTTATTTATGACCTGGAAAAAAACTCCCCGAAGAAATTACTGAAGTTTTCACTGAAATAGGTAATGAGTTTGACAGATAAAGATGTAAAGTGATAAAATAAACTTCTATGAAATGGAAGATAAAACCTAGCAATTAATTGCTGGGAAACAGAACATTGTGGCAATGTTAACGACAAACACCTATTTAACATGAATTTTGAAACTATCAAACATAAAAAGAAAAGAAATGGAATACAACTGAACTTTGAGTTCAGGATTTTTTTTCCAATGAAGTAAAACATTTGAATACTCTTAGGCAGAGCCAGGGTAGCCTGACAAAAATGGAACATTAATGTTACTGTGCAGTGTTCAGGAAGACAAGCACAGCATCTGTACCTGGCCTTACTTAAACAAATGTATTCCAAGGCTACATTTACATGAAGACCATTTGGCATTGGAATTTCATCAATAAGATTACTGAAGTCACTTTCTTGTTCCTTGGCACGGACTGGCCAGGGTAGAAACAGTGAAAGGCACTGAGTATTGCCAGGTTTTAGTCATGGTTCTACCACTCTCAGATGGTATCAGGTCCTTCATATTCTCCGAGTACAATATAATGACTTTTCACAAGACCACTGCCACAGTACATTTAAAACTTATCTCAAAAGTCTTTGAAGATAATTTCTATTCAGTTTTCATCTGATTTAAATACCTGCATTTACCAGATCCTGTTCTCTACTCAAAGGTTCAAAAAATTTCCTGCTAGGGTATTTTCTGCTTTTAAGTAAGAAAGAAGTTACAATAGGCTTACAGTCAGTAAAAAGCAGTATTTTTATTCCTTATGTATTAAATACTTGTAGAAAAGATTTTCCCCTCAGTATAGAAACAACTCTGTCTATCTAAAATCAATGAAAACTGTTAATCTCAATAGGAACAGTTTGACTTAGGACACAGAAAACTTTCCATCTCCTAGAATCCATTCAGACCACTTCTTCTGCCTTTGCATGCCAATAACCTATGTCCAAGCACAAGACAAAAACCATCCAGTCTCCCATTTGCAAATCTCGAGTCTCACTTCTTCATTTACACCCAAAAGTATCCTGCCTGCTGTTTCCTCCCCATCCTTTTGGCAATCGCCATGATTACATGCATGGAGAAACATTATTAGGAAAGTCTAACGGATTTTAAATGTTTGCATTGCAAATGTTTCTCCCTGGTGGAAAAAAAGCTCTAATCATATTGTCTCATTGCTCATTCTTTACTCTTCTTCCTGTTGTCTCTATTGCTCTCTCTCCTTCTGTTCATTCTTCTCTCCAACCTGCTTCCCCAAATATACTGCCATGCCATCCTCTTTACTCTTCCTTGCCCTGCAGGGAAGCTCATTGCTCTCCCCTTTCTATCTCTTGGTGATGTCACTTCTTCTCTAACAGAATCTGCAGTAAAATCCATCTCCTCCTCCTCCTTGCTTCCTACAAACCATATGCAAAAGCAGTAGCGGAAATCGGGAGATGGCAAACGACCCCTGCAGAGATCAGGTCTCCGCACATGGTAGGCAAGCACTCTGATGAAAGAACATAGGCTGAAAGCCATTTTGTATTGATAGATCCTGTTTCTAGCAATAAAGCAGAAACTTCAGTAGATTGAAATATTGGTTGTTGTATCAACAGCCTGGCGGTGCCTTGAGGCTTTGCAGAAAACCAAGATCTCGCAACTGTTTGGGTGCTCCACAAACACAGTAAAACCAGTTCTCTCTTCAGACACCCCACAGTTTAAACAGATCAAATATGCAAAGAGAGGGACAACAGGAATATTGAAAGGTCAAAAGATTTGCCTGAGGAAACAGAGTAGGTCTTGTCTGTGATTACTTATTGATGGCTTGTGTATTTATTTTCATTACTTATCCCATGGCCAAGTAGTAATGGGAGGGGAAAAAACCTTTTTGCGTGCTTTCAGACCATTATCTGTAACATCTTTGCATCTAAATATACAAAATATGTTTTGCACATTTAATTGGTCAATATTGATAATCTCATAGTAAACTAGAAAAATCCATTCTATTTTGACATTGGCAAATACCATACTCTTTCTCTAAATCCCTCCATTTGTCTCAATGCTAACAAACTTACAGCAAAAGGGATAAGTTGTGAGTTTTGATAGGTTTTTTTCATTGAAGGAAATCACCTAAACAAGTTTTGTGGTTTTGGTGTGGATTTTCACTTTTGGTACACTCTTGAGAGTGCTCTCTCTCCCTGCACGTTTGACTCAGGTGTGGGATAGCACAGGGGAGAAAAAAAGGTGGCTTTTCTTTCCCAGAAAGCCTTCCGGGTAATGCAAGGGCCAGAGATAATGGTTTAACAGTTCTCGAGAGCAGAGAATGTCTACATATGGCTCGAATCTTGTGATTCAATAACATTTTCATGATTTGAAATATATATGAGAAAAAAATGCCTTTAGAATGTCTTAAGGATTTTAATTTAAAAATAAAACAGATATTTAGAAATGCCTGGTAACAGCAAAGAAACCTGTTTGATAACTAGTTCCCAATGCAGTTGTAAATTAGAGCTTTCAGCAACTATGAAAATGCCTTTTTTTCTGCTACACTTCTAGAGTCTAAAAAACTACTATAGGCTTGCTAGGATTGTGGCCTGGTGTGCCATTTTAAACAATAGGCTGTGCCAGTAAATAATGATGTAATTTAGCCTAAAGATGGGCTTACTTTGTTTTCAGAGTATGAGCTGGAAATCTTGAAACAAATTGACTGGTCTCTGCTCAGCTATAAAGTTTTGAGAGATATTGACAGTTCTATTGTTCTAAAAGCAGAGGATGTTTTGAGGGAAAACATAATTCAAAAGCAAGTTGTCTGTCAAGAACTGAGGGCTTTCCACACATTTCTTTTGTTATGACATAAAGCTTATGATACTTGGGTGCAAACAGCAAATAGTTTCCAGCAGCTGAAGAAATTTAACCTGTAATCTGGTCATTTGTAAGGGGAAGAGATAACACCAGCACTTTCTTTCCAAAAACCGCAAATTCCTTTCCTGGGCACAGAGAAACACACAGAAAGTCAGCTGTTGTGTAATCATAACACTGACACAGATTTCCAAAGGAATTTGCAGGTACTTGGATACTTAGAGAAACTCACCAAAATGCCAAAATACTCACTGCCACAGGCTGAAAATAGGAGTTGTGTCTTGTCTGCTTGCACACTTTTGTAAACCTTCCCAGTCATCTCTCTGTAGTTCTGAATACCTAAGTGTCTCCAGCCATCCAACCTTATCCAACTAAATCTGGTTTTGTAACCATGACAAGTGCCTGACGTTTGTATCTGACCACAACTGTTCCAACTACTCAGCTTCCCTTGGTTTCTACATTTCAGATAAAACACACAAATTCCACCAAAGCCCATTCTGCCACCACCATTTAGCAGAATTTCATGCAGAATCCATTTCTTATCCGTTATCGTTTGAGACACATTTATTAACATAAGCATAAATTTCTTGAGACCTGGAAACAAATATAACCAATATTGACTAAATTATTGTGCTTAATTAAATTAATCTTTACTAATAAAATAGGGGGAAGTATGCACGGCTAATACTGCAATTTTTAAGTTTTAAGAAGAAAGGATTATTTTCCTCTGACTAGCTGTAAGATACCAGGGAAAATTTATCTTGTGTATTATCTAATAGGCCTTCCAGAACTAAAGACCACAGGAGGTAAGGCTAACAAAATTAATATGCAAAGAAGTTCAGCACTAGGGACCCATAATTTTCTTGCAAATGGTTTCACTTTAAGGATGAAACAACACAAGACAATACCAATTTCTTTCTTTTTTTTGCAAATAGATGATGCTTTAAAAAAATTAACACATGACAGCAGGTGGGAAGAAACTAGAGAAGTGGATATTCAAAGTGGAGAGTGACTACAAATTTGATTTGCTTAACATTTTACTAACTGATTTGAATTCACTGATATGTTAAAACAATGTCAGGAGATATATTTAATTAAAACAAGATTGGTTATCGTTCAGACATGAAGTAAACATTTAGCATACCTAGTGAATTATTAAAGAGAATGAAAAATAATCTGACCTTCAGAAAGCAGAATCATAAATAACAAGGACCGAGGAGATTCTACTTGGCCACATTTGAAAATTACGTTCAGTTTTTGCTTGCACTAAATAATAACTGTAATAGTAATCATTACCAAAAGCATTATTATTTAAAGGTTTTTAATAGCAAAGGAGTGCTTTTATTGCAGTAATAGATTTATATCATCACATCTGTGTATGCAAGACTATTATGAAATATGATAAGAGAAAGTTAAACCATTCTCTCTTTTATGTATGGAATTAACTTGGGCATTTAATGCTCTGTTCATCTGCTTTGTAAGATGTCAGCAATATCCAGGTATTGTTTCTTGTAGTAAAGAGCTCATTGTGATTAGATTTCAAAAATATGACGGCACCCCAGGAAATGGTTCAATCTAATAGTACTCCCATCAATTCAAAATAGGTGAGTGCCAGACAAGCTTCGAAGGTAACAAATCAGCACAGTATAATTCAGAATTTTTAAATCAAGACTTTGAAAAAGGAGAAAGGTTACATATCTTGGCCTAAGCATACCAAAATTTGATGTTTATGTGTGTCAGATGTAGTATATTATGGCAATAAAATATACAAGTAAAAAATGCTCTCTTTGAAATGAATCTTCATTTACAACTGAGTGATAATCCATCAAGGAACACCTTGTTTTAACAAGAACATTGTAACACGTACTGCAGGACATTCGTTTAAAATAAATTTTCTATATTTTATCATCCTTTCACATAAGAAAAGCTTAGCCTTTAAAAGCTCAGTTCACCTTTGAAAGATATGAGGAAGTAACTCCTGATAAGAGTTGAAGAATTTTTTTGCCTTTAGCCTTTGTAAGTCAAAAATGTTCTCTAACATACCACAGAAAAAATTTGACAAGTACATGTACAAGTGCAAGTACATATTCTGAATAACAATTCAACCTGTAATTAAGTAGGTGAAATTATATAGGCAACTTCTGACTATCGTGATTCTTCATATTTGTAAGGGTGTACATGTTTGTAGACCTGGGATCAAAGATTGTTATAAGTATGGTTTCCTTAGAATAAAATTTTAAAAATAAATTAAAAGCAGTGGGGAAGACAGAAAAAATCTAAAACAATCCTATACAAAGCTTTAGTTTGCACACAAAATTTTTTGTATTTCTGCAAAATTCTCAAAGACTTAAGATCGTAATGCCCTTTTGCTAAAACCAGTGGGAAAGTGATGAAGATACAATTTGGTATAAGGACAAGATATGAAAGACACACTATTTTATACGAGAAAAATTAGATGAGTAGATCCCTCTGGTTCAAAACCATACACAAAGAGATCCCTGCATGCAGACACGTGAACTTTCATTGATTTTACTGAGAACATATCATTTTGTAAGAAATCTGATCAGGTTCATACAATTTTATTTATAAGATCATTATTATACCATCTTTAAGTAAAACAATTTCCTGAAATCAGTGTGTGGGTAGCATTCCTTGGACAAGAAGCCCCATTCAAGGGAGGAGAGCCACACAGTGAAGAAGGTACATGCGTGTAAGGGTTTCCAGCACTGTCCTGTGGTTTCATGTGTCCCAACCCCAAACTTTTTTTTTTCCCATTTAAAATATTTTTGAAAAATAATTCAGTTATTTAAATCTGAAAAGTTATATAAATAGGATTTGGTGTGGTGATTATCAATTCTTTGGGGTGGTTATATTTAATTCAGATACCTAATTTAAGGCTTTGATCCTCAGGCCATAATAACAATAGCAACAAAAGTAAAATGCATTATTTATAAATTTATACTATTGTAAATTCACCTACTTCTAAAAGACTAAAAATCAAGCTCCATTTGTTCAATATAAAAAGGCTTTGAAAGGTAATCTCTGTGGGTTGATTGATGTATTACATAATGTCTTTTTTTTTGCTTTCTCTCTACAAACATGTTAAACATGCTTGATAGTTTTCTGAGTACACATAATTTCTTCCATTTCCCTTTGCGCTCAATCTATTATGTCTTACAGCATTTAATAAATTAATGTAGGCAATCTAAAATTGAATTACTTTATCCATAATCAAATTAATTATATATCAACATTTTCCAAGGCCATAAAATATGAATATCTAATAATAGCAATGTTTGCATTATGCTGTAATAGTTACAAAACCTTTTTCTTTAAGGGACAGTTAGAAGATAATAGAGACTGTCAAAATTAAATACAATATCACAGCTATTCCTTTTTTATTAGGCTTCTTTAATCTCTATAAATCATATCTTTATAGTCAGCAATGGGAATAAAGTTGGGTGGTTAGAGGAGGTTTTGTTTGCCAAATAAAATAATTTTTCTTCTCAAATTGTTCTTGCAACATAAAGAGTTGCTAAAGCTTGCACTCTTAAGTTATTTCATTTAAAGGGTTACTGATCCCTCACATAAATAAAATCAGACACTTTCAGGTGTTTCTGTGACCCCTCAGTGCAGACTGGCAACACGCCTCAGGTCACAACAGCTGTACACAACATTCCTGCATGGAATTCCCTCTGTCCCAATACAACAGGAACAGTCAAAATTCCTTTTGCTCAGTAACACAACAGAGTTTGTTGGCTTGATTATACAGTGTGCTGGTCACCTTTGACACCTAATCCATACTCTTCCTGCAGAGGCTGACTGCTGAGCATGCAAGGAAAGGATCGCTGTCTTTCAGCACTCCCACAGCACCCCCTGAAAGCTGGATGCCCGTGACTAGGCAGCATATTTACATGAGCTCTTCCTTCCCAAGCAGCTCCTGAGCCACAAGTTTTCCAGAAAGGGTAGTAGCAAGAACCATTTTGCTGTTTTACCCAGAACCTGGACAGGTTTGTAATTAATATCTCAGCTCCCCACTGAACCAGCAGCAGCAGGCTGAGCATCCTTGCCCTCTCCTACTCTGGTTAAAATCTAGCACCTCATGGATCAGCCCTTTCAAAAATTCTGGCGAGAGTTTTCTCAGACTCCTCTGCGAGAACTGATGGTCCAAATAAATCACAAGCCTAAACTTCGGAATAGCTAAACCCCGAAAGCACTGGTCATCTCAACTTACTGCCAAATTCTAGCTATAACCCAGTCCTAGAAACCCAGGGAAGAATGCACCTCCTTCTCTGACTCCGTCAGTAATGTCACCGTTTTGCAGTAAAATTAGAGTGGAAGTAGATGGAAAAACCCTCTGAGTCACAGCAACAAGACCTTCCCAACAAGACTCCTGCAGCCACAGAGCAACAGGGGAGTGAGCGGTGATGCTGCTGCAGCAAATCTGCATCCTTCCAGCTCTTCCCAACACTCACACTTCAACCAGCCAGTCCTGGTGCCAACTTTCTTGACAAAACATTTCTACTATTGCAGTGGGTTTCCCCAAGAGAGGAAAAAGAAATCTTTTCCCCTTCTGTTTAAACACAGTTGTCCCATCTTGATATAACACCTAGGGTGCTCCGATGTGGAACATATAAATACATAACATTAAAGGACCAACTGCATGCTCGCGTGGTTCTGTCTCAGTATTGTCATCTTGGGCAAATATTTGATATTCCACCCTGCTTCTTGGTGGTCTCTGTTCTTTAAGCATCCTTGAAAATAAAAGACCATAAGTCGCGTTGCAGGGTTTTTTACATCATTGTTCAGAAATAAAAGTATTAAGCCATGCATTATGTTACCCACAGTCCAAGCAAAACAAACAATTATATTGCTTCCAAATTCTGGAAACATACATAGGAGCCAAAAATCAACTGTGACTAAACATTTAAGATGCAAAACAGACTTGTGCCAAATTGAATTTCATTGAATATAATGTATCTGGGGTTTTTAGGAGAAAGAAAACTCAGAGTTCTGTGTGTTCTCCGATATGTGTGGAACACAGAGTTTCAAACTGATTTTTACATTTAACAAATGTGGTGTGTATCACCTAAATGAATAACAATCTGAGGCTAAATCTGCTTTACAGTTATTATAGTGCAATTTTCCCTGTCAAGAAATGCTGTGGACTTACTGTTTACCTTTCAGTTGATTTTATTTGCCAGATTATATACAAAATGGTCCCGTGGGCTTGCCGAATATATGGGTGCTAACAATGAAAAACGTGCATAGTTTTAATACCAACTTTTTAAATTGCCTTAATAATAGCTTGTATAATGTAATAGTATTTTCAACCAATACTTTTAATTTCTAGCTCATAAAGTCTTTTCATTGAACCCCAAGGGTGTAGCTATAAAAGTAAGATTTAATTTTGTATATAATGTGGCCTAAATTAGTTTTAAAGCAATAGGAGAAACATGCAGCTCAAAGAGATAAGACTGAAATTATTATAACTCAGTGAAATTTCCTATAGCAAAATTAATCATTATTTCCATTTTTACATAATTTGACATAAAAAATATAAGACTAATGTAGATCTAATCAAGGTATATATTTTAAATCACTTTACCATAAATTATAGAGGCCATAAAAAGTGTTGCAAACCTTATGAAAGCAAATGATTTGAAGACACTTGCAAAGTTGACTATTTCTTTGGCGAACTGAGTTAATAAAAAAATGCTACTCCAAAGTAACAAATGGTATGTTTATGTTGGTAACTTTGACTGAACCTGGAAGTCCACACCCAGAAACTGACAGCACCCTCTCATGGCTTGTCATGCTTGTCAACGGTCTGGGACATTTGGTCATTTTCCCTAAAAGTGCATTTCCTGGAATCATGTGATTATACAAAACCTCAGCTTCTCATTTTCTAACCCTCCCAGCTGCAGAGAAAATCTAGCAAGCATGAATGATAAAGCAGATGAAAGGAGACGGCACGTAAAAAAAAGACCCAACATTATTTTCTCGGACTTTCCTTTTTTATTTATTTATTCCGCTCATTTGTGTTCAGGGTCTTGGCAAATGTACTCTTTTGACCATGTTAAACTCATGAAAAAACTCTTACAGGCCATCAGCCTAGTACAAAATCATTTATTCTATAAGAAAATAATTGTGCTGAACTAGCATTTATTTTAAGTACATTACATAAAGCAGGGCCCAAATTTTTTCCTGACATGTTGGCTGTGACTGCTTTTCTATAGGAAGACATCTTCCAATACTAGATGCTTTCGACTGTGAATAGTTCCTTTGGCCTTAAAAATGTGGATTACAGCTATCTTTGCAGTTAAATCTGATATGATATCAAATCAGACAGGATATAGGAGAATGAGAAAGAAGAAAATATTTATTACGGTATCAGAAGATTTAGGTTATTCCCAGTATCTGGAATACTATTTAGAATGTTTTCCATGTATTTTAAAGCTTATACCACTAACATTATATGAAGGTCTCTCAGGTCTGTGCTATTAATCTCTGCACACCTTTATTTTACTTGCAAGACCAGCAAGGTTAGATGGACTTTTTAATACTCTGAAAGGTTCTAGAAAAGAAAACAAGCAAACAAACAAAACTGGTGTCTGCTTCATCAGAACCATCAATGAAGTGCAGGAAGGAGTGATGGTCAGACACACTGCCCCAGTGTGCTCCAGTACTTTGGAGCACAGGCACGTTTTGGATCCATCAGGAAACTGGACTTTGGAAAACTTTGCCCAAAGACTCTTGCAAGTCCCTGATGCTGGCCCAAGGCTCTTAGAGTAAAGAGTAAAACTTCTCCAGGTTTCGATATGAACAGGCTCAGCCTCATCAAGAGTGGCTTTGTGGAATAATCTCTGTTAGAGGTTCTTTTTTTAAGTTTATTTCATCCTTGTAAGCCTTATTGATTTTTACAGCTGCTGGTGGTCCGACCCCAGGAATTGAATAATAAGCTACAGCTCCCGCAACACCTCCTACTCCCAAAGTTTCAGATCCTGTATCTTTTGAATAGCTAAATAGGCTCATTAACTGTGTTTCTGAAGCCTTCCAACATATTTACTACAAACAAAAATAAGTATCTGTATCAAGCAATCGAAGTAATTATGTGCATTAATTATACACGCACATATATATATTTATATACACATGCAGGGGAAGATGGCACATTAGCTCTATATTCCAGTGGTGTTCCTGGCATCCCAGCCCACCACCTGCCCACTGATGGGGCTGTGAGGAGCAGACACAGTGGAAGCGCCTGTGCTGCACAGGACATCACGTCCCTGTCCCCACACGCGTGAATCCACCCGTGGCACGTGTCACAGCACTCACCTCACGTGACTGCGGAGCCCAAGAGGATATTCTGAGCACAGAAAATGTTAAAGATCAGAGAGTCAGGTAAAGACTAGACAAAATGCCAATAAGAAACATTTAAAATCAGGAGAATCATAGATTGGAAAAGTCCCCTAAGATCATGTCCAGCCACTAAACGAACACTGCCAGGTGCACCCCTGAAACGTGTCCCAAAACACCACACCTACATGGTGTTTGAACACCTTCAGAGATGGTGATTCCACCACTTTCTGGGCAAATTCTTCCAATGCTAGACCATCCATTCGGTGAATACATTTTTCCTAATATCCAATCTTGTTTCAGAAAGTGTCATCTAACCGGAAGTTAAACTTATCCGTGCCTTAATTAATTATTTCAGTGGGATTGTATGACTGGCTGAGGACAACAGACCTAAAAACTACTATATATTTTTAACACCACCATGAAAAGTATACTATATTAAAACATTATCCAGCTTTCATCCTGATCTCTTTCTCTAACTTTTTTAGTAAAATCACTCCAAAACCAAGCTAAGGTTTGTTCAGATGGAAATCCAGGGGCTGACTTGCTACCAAGGGACTGGTGTCAGTGCCACAGGTTCTGCTCTGAGTGCAATGCCCCAGCAGTGCAGCAGGATGCAGAGTGAAAAGTTGCTGTCCTAACATCAGCCACATGTCCCCACAGCAGCACTGCAAAGGACTGACTGTGAGCTACCAACAAAAAGACTCAACGCTGCATTAATTTGCATCTGAATAAGCATTTTTGTGGTACATTTGTACTTTTTACAGGAAAGGTACTTTGCTCAGTCATTGGGTTGATCGTTTTGTTTTTACTGAATTTGGCTGAGGAAATAATGGTTATGGCTGAGTCACCAGTAGAAGGCAACTCAGGAGGACAACTGCAAATTGAAAGACTGAGGATTTCTCATTTGCTTGTGGTGGCATTGCTGACAGTAATCAAATACCCAGGAAAGGGGAACGTCCCTGTGCTGCTCTGTTAGAGAGGTGGGTATTCCCAGCCATTTTCCAAGTGGCAGAGATGAGCTGGCACTAGAAAAAGAATTTATAAATATTCCCAAACAGGTTTTGAAATGCTACAGATTTGCTTTGAAATTAGTAAGGGCTTTTTATTTGTTTTCTACTTCAGTAAAGACACTATTTTGTCATATTCAACAGAAAACAATAATCTTGTGGAAGTCCTTGGAAATTTTTTCAGTTTTCCCTTTCTCATCTGTAAAACTTTCAGTTACCCAATCTGGAGATGGAAAGAGTATCTTACTATGAAGGGCGATCAATTACAAATGGTAAACAGCAAGTAGCAAAGTGCTGAAAACACAGGCATTATGATCAGCCTGCAAACATCCTTTGTGCTCAGCGTTTCACTAAAGTCCTCATTGAGCAATCATGAATAATGAACACAATAGTAAAGAAAAAAAAACAACACAACTTTGTTCAGTTAAAAATTGGAAAGGAAAAAGTCAAATAAATTATTCCATATGATCAATTTTCCCCTCCAGTTACTGCTTTATCCTCCTCTACACAGCGAGAACCACCAGGACCTGCCTGCTTTTTTCCTGAAGTTTTTTTTAGACTCTGTTACAGGAGCCTCTCCCTCTCTGGCTGCACTCTCAGTCTGTCTCATGGAAAATATTTGGTGGACTGCAACCAAGCTCCTCTTTACATGCGAGTGCTCTAATCCCACCAAACAAGACTGCTTGTTTTTCAAAATAGTGAGTGAGTTCCCCTATTTCATCCAATCTACATTTATATCAATGGCCAGATTTTAGGCAGAAATTCCTGGCTGTTCCCTCATGGGGAATAAGATGAAAAGAAAGAGTTAAAAATCCAGTGCTTTGGACAAAATACATGCATTTGTTCAAGGAAAAAAGTTATAACAAGACGATATGCACGCCTGATGATGAATGAAAGCCTGTTTGTACCTAATGTATCGAAGAAATTGTTCAAGAGCAGTTAATTTTGCCATTTCAATGTCTTTATGAGTTATCTGCCACAGAAGTACTTGTTTTAAAAGATGAGTTGCCTGGCAACCACTTTAACATAGACCAGCTGACTTTTCTGAACTTTGGGAAATGTTTTATTCATCAGCTGGTATTCTTTGCTCACTTCCCTTCATTTTCAAATTCCCTTTTCTGATTGTTTACATGCTTTTTACATTCTGCAGAGCAGCTTCATGGTCTATCCACTACCATGCAATAATGGACACCAGCTTTTTGCATAATTTACACCAGTTTTTGCATAAAATAACTTTTAGAAAGCAACAGGCATTTATATTACATTTTTTATTGCATACATACTCAACTCATCATGTGACTCGACCAAAGCAAGCCTTATAGTGACAGAATGTTTGGAAGAGTTGTATTAATTTTCTCTATTCATTAATTTAAAAATCAATACCAGAGACGTTATTTTCCTTCATGAATTGCCCACAGATCTGTTGATATCACTTTATGGATAGGGAATTAAGATGCTGGTAGATAACGAGATAGAAAGACAAGAACTGTTTTAGATTATACCACTTGGAAAAATCACAAGAAATCAGGAGGGGAGGAAAGGAAACATACAGAAGAGAAGTTCTTGCCAATAATGAAATAGTTCCCAAGGGAAATAACAGACATCTCTCATTCTGAGACTTTTCCTCTATAATTTGTATGGCAATACAGAACCTGACTAGAAGAAAAGAAAGACACTGACATTTTGACCCACCTAGCTTTTTGAAGCCTTCATTATCAAACACAGTTTGATAAAGGCACCCTCATGTGTTGGTTTAATTCTCTGTGTGGAGAAAATGTTGTTTGATCTCCAGCTAAGGGACTGCAGCTCTTGAAGTGCTCACATGGAGTGGCACACCTTATAGCCCTGACCCGAGGAGCCAGTGCAGGGGATGTTGTTTTGGATAACAGTTTAGAATATGTTAATGATGCCCTGAAAGGGGTTTGCAGTACTCACACCCTCAAAACCTGAGGTAAGATAGATTTCCTATTTTGAAGCAGCAGCAGATTCACACACTGGTCAGTTTTAATGAGCTCTCTTGTTTAGGAAGTTGTTCTTGTTTACACATCCATGTACTGTGTGTTAAAGGTGCAACAAGAAAAGCGGTTCCAAAAATTAAGTAAATGAAAAACAGGCGAATAAAAGCATTATGCCTGGCCTTTGGCATTGCACATGTGTTCTGGTGGTTTAAATTCATATTTCTCATCTGGTTCTGACATACTGCTTTCAAAGTAAGTTAAGGGAAATTGCTTACTGTTTAAGAAGGAAACAATTATAAGCCAATAGAACTGCCCAAAGGTTCTCCCTACAGGGCCATTAAGCAGTGAGCAGTGGCCTCTGAGGAATGGGGCACAGTGTGCACATGCCCTGAGCAGGACCAGCCCGGGCACCGGGGGAGGCAGCAGTCCTGCTTCATGGAAATTCCTCAGGAGCATATCATTTGTGTCATCACTCACTGAATTCAAGTGCCCAGACAAACATAATGCCACTACCTCCTAAACTTCAGATGCTTGCCTGTGCTGGTCCAGTGGGCTTTTTCCTCTCCCACTCTTAAAATGCAAGGTGGCTACAAGCACCTGCTGTGAGGAGCAGTCTTTAAAGAGTCCTTTAAACAGAGTGCTTTTTGGAACTTCTATTGCACCTTGCTTAGGGTGGCTCACTGAGTGAGGATTTCACCTTGCTTGTTCTCTGTTTCAGGAGACCTTTAAACTAATCACAGTATCTCTGTAGAGCTGCAGCAATGATAACGCCTTTTCAAAAATAGGAATGAAAACATTATCTTAAAGAAGTATGACTGATTTATTCAGGTCATTAGGAAAATTCTCATTGAATTTAGTAGAATCCGCACTTCAGTCTAGGACTTCATCAGAAAGAGGTTGTTTGGCTCAGAAATAAAAGGCCAACTGAAGGCTCAGATTTGTTTTGCTGCTGCTTTATAGGTATGCTGTTCAAAGAAGAATCTCATATTTAGATCTACTAAGTCTTGAAGAATTTTACAATTATACTAGCATATATAATTTGTGTAAATGTTGAACTACAGGCCCAGACTGAAGGATTACCGAAACACCAAAGATATTTGTGTTCATATATTTCATAAATTCAAAGCAGTACACCCTCATTGTGGTCTTGTTAACGGAGTCTGGGCTTCAGTCCTCTGGTGCAGGCTCAGGGAAACCCCTTGCATTAATCTCATTCACTCAAGTGCTTTCCTAAATAAGAAGCCATTCCCAGGCAAGGGCATAATTCACATCTCGTGTAGCTTTGGCTGGAGTCAGTGGATTAAGTCAAAGCAAGTCCAAAGACAACCATGGAAGTTTAATTACAGGCAGAAACCACAAACAAGGAAAACTGTACAGGTATGTAGAAATTCAATTATTCCTCCAATTATCATTTCCAGTTAATGTAGGCATGTTTTTACAAATATATTCATAATAATTTGTAGTAACTTTAAATTAAAAGTGTTCACTAATTAGTAGATCATTTTATCATTCCAGGTTTGGATGCTACTCCCTTCTCAGTGAACATCTCAGCTTCTGTGTCTTCCTTAATCATTCTAGGAAATACGTGTATTTCAGTGAATCTTTAGATCCTATTCCTGCCCATACATTGACACATATACACTCCACCACATTTGTATTAAATTATCTTCAATCTCTGTCTAGGATGACTGGAAATCACCTTCCACCTGCCTAGTAAATGGTAAGAGACCCTGTTAATATCCAACCTTTCCTTCAAGTGGGAGAGATGTTTTTCCTAAAGAAAATCCTTGTTGTTTAATGGCCCTCCTATGTCCAAGCTTGGCCTGCCACAGTTTGGTCTTTACCCCTCTCACACATAAAAGGTTTCCCATAACAAAGCACAGAGGTTTGAGGCTCAGGTGAAGCAGAGATGTTTTCAGCAAGCCTAAATACTGCATCCCTCCACAGCTTTCCATTATCACCCGGTCAGTGTAACTGGTGACACAGGGTACCATAAAGAAAAACATCTTCCCATTTCTATCTCAGTTTTCTGGTTATTTATTAAATAATCTGGGAGGTTCGGTCTCTTGCCCTCTAGAGAAAGAGTCAGATTCGCCCTATATATTAGTTACATAATGTTGTCCAAGAATAAACTGTGCTCAACTATCAAAAATTCAAGTGAAGCTTTTTTGCTTCCCTTTAAATATTTTTAATTTTCTTAAGAAAAACACAAGAACTAAAAATTAAGAAGGCTTTGTTTTGGAGTCAAAAAAATATAGTCAGGAAAAAGTCAAACTTCTTTCCAAATCTTTGGCAACTTTTAAAGTTACCAAACATACCCAGGGTACTACTCGGATCTCTTGTGTTTCAGGGGATCTCAAAACCTGGGTGTTTTGAAAGAACCACGTTTATAAGGAAAGAAAGCAATAAGTAAGTTATGAAAACATTCTTTCCTCTAGCATTGTGATTTTTTCATGGAGAAATGTAGGATGGTGACTAAGAGGAGGATTTCAAGGTCCTTATAAGTGCCCTATAGGTCTTTTGCAAGGGAATCTGCTGCTGTCATGGTTGGGCAGACACACAAATTCCGCTTTCCCTGCTCACCAAATGCCCAGCACTGCCCCTCTCCTCCTGCCCCGTATCATCCCCTGGCTACAGGGCCAGGCTGGAAATATCAGGCAAGAAGAAACACACATTGCCCAAAAGAAACAATATTCAATGAGTAAAAAGAACGTTTTGCTTGGATATGGTTAAAATGCATCTTTTTTTAAATTTTTTTTTGTTGGCCTACAAGTTGCACAATACTTTCCTGGCATGCTTTATTGATGTATCTATTCTTTTATTATTACAATTACTGCCTACTATGTGTTATTAATATAGCTATTATATATCTATTATATACCCACCACATGCCCTTACATCTTTCTATTCTAAAACTGTCTCTCTGTCCACGGGGGAAGAAGCTGCCCAAGACCATCTGATCCCAAGTGATTGGATTAGTAGTAACTAACACAGACGGTACCAGTTGGTGGACTCCTTACACCGCCTGTGCTGCCTGCTCTCCAACCCCAAATACATTTTTAGAAGCCTTAAGGAGACAACAATTAGATGAGGTAATGGTTATTCTTAGCCTATTATCTCTCACGCAAATGCTGTTCCACAAATAAAACCTGAAGGATCTGTCAACACATGGAACTTACTCTAACATATCCTGGTGGCTTGAAAATGAAATGGGATCTTCGGATTTGTTTTCAGCTGAGTAAACACGGTGATTTTTAGGGCAGACCTTCTGAGATATCCTGGGTCAGTAAATACATGCAGATGGCAAAACAAATTGACATAATATTAATTGAGGCGCTCACTATCCTCTAAGAGTTATTGTTTTGAACTAAAACTGAACTAGTTTTCTAAGGGAAAGGAATTCGTTGCACTGTAACTTGATATTATTACTACAAACTAAATAAATTTTTTTTCATCATAAAGGCTCCTGGTTTTCTTAAATCTAATAGTAATTGATTCCACATTTTCCAAGCTGTGTAACAAACAGCTTTTTTATGCATAACTTGTATTCATCTTGGAACATGATATATTTTCAAAGGCATTATGAAACGAAGTGCATAAGCAGTCAGATTTGAATAGAACATATTATACCATTCAATCAGCTTACTACAGGCCATAGCCTTAAAAATAAAATTATACCAGTACTGCTGGTATTTGTGCTCCAGAGGGAGATGGTTAATTCTTCAATAAAAAGTAGTAGGATTTGCATCTGCCCTGGCTGACAACATAAAAGATCAACGTTTTTCTTATACTTAGGGCAAAACGTTCTCTCTAAAAACCAAGTTAATGCAATATTAAAGCTGCAGAGTTAAGCATATAAAAATGAGGATAGGCACCGTTAACGGTGAGCATTCAACCTTAATTCTAACCTTCGGTGGTTTTGCATTAAAGCCTGGTTTGCCATTGTGTGATTAGTTCATGAGCAATATAATTAACAATATTAAGCAGCAGAAACTGTGGGACAATCATACCAAATCTGATGTTTGTAAAGAAAATTTAAATTGTTCTATCATGTACACGGTATATTCCAAGCTTTCACCTTATTATGGCTTGGGCAGGATTTTGCCTATAATAAGAAATGCAACGTTTTTTATACTTCACTTACAAAGTTACCCCAGACTCTCCTGATACGATAAACAGAATATAATCGAGGAACAGAATCATAAAAGGAGAAAGATGCACTGTATTCTACAGATATGACACAAGTTCTCAATCTTCAGGAAGAAAATGAGTCAGTTCAAATACTAGTATTTTATATAAAACAATTTATTCTTAATGAGACCTAGTTCCCAAAAGCTGGAAAGATATTTTTCTTGCAACACAAACCTTTGAATAAATACAATAAGATAATTCTTAATGAGCTACTTGGAAAAGCCATCCTGTAATCTTTTCACAGTGAAAAGATTTTTGTGCATTTTCATACCACAAATTTGAAACGTAGAAACATTTCTAAACCCAAAACACTATTTAATGTTACCTATTTTTTTAAAAAAAGAGTAACAAGTATACTCATCCCAAAAGGTAAATATCTCCTTTGTTAAGATTCTTCCCAGTTCTTTCGGAATCAATCCAGCATGACAGTCAAGATATATCCTCCTACACCTTTTTTGTTCACGTCAGATCCTCCCCCAGCCCAGGCCTTGCCCCAATACAGTTTCTACACCAAAGTAATCAAATCAATTGGAAAAAATGTTTTGGCTAAAATCGGTGCCACCTCATATCACAAACAGAATATTATCGGTACAGAGTTTATTTATACCACTGCTGCTTGCTTTCGTTAAAGCTATACTGTAATAAGTATCTTTACAGCTAACACACTTGTGTCCACACCAGGCTGTTACATTGATTTAAACACTGTCTGTTTTCCCAGCAATTTAGCTAAATTATTAAAACAATGACATAAAAAGCAGAGCATAGAGAGCTAGATGATAGAAAACAAAAAACACTTTCACCTCTCGTTTTCATCATCTTTTGTTTGAATTTAAATCTTGCAGATCATGTCTAAGCCTATAATCACAAAAAGCAGACACATTAAAAAAGAGGAGGATTTGGAGGGCTCTGCAGCATTCTCGTCTTTCCTGTAAGAGCTGCAAACACTAGAAATATAAAGTAAAATTATCATTAGTTCTGTAGTGTATGAAAATGTCCTTTTTCAAGAAAATGTTCCACTTTTAGTTTCTTCTCCGTTTGTAAAAAAAACCTTTGTGAAACTTTTTCTCATTATCTGTGATTTATTTCCTTATTCCTGGACCTGGAGTGTAATAATGGCCCAAATGTAATAGCCTTGACCCTTGCAGCTCTTCTCAGGGAGGTCACGGAGAATTTTGTTTAAGCAAGGATTTCAACCGGAAATAACACGATGCACTTAGATTATATAGGGCTTTATCTACTGGAATGTACATTTCAGCTGTCCCCTGTGCCTAGCCACACAATCAGCACTGCTTTACGAGCAGGGAAACTGAGGCACGCTGAGAGTGAATTGCCACTGACTGAAACTGCCAAAGGTGGAATTAGAGGTCAAGTTTTCTGCATCCAATAGTCACTTTAACCACAGTCACATCCTTCCTCCCAGCACTGTCCATGTCCTTCCATAACAAGACACAGTTATTTAAAAATTGAAGCGTGGGAAGGTTTGTGCAGATGAACACTGGTATTACTGCTCTTCTGTGGTGCTTATTTGAAAATCCCAGGGAATTTTCATCTCATTAGGCAATGCCCAGTAATAAATTTCTTGTCTCCACTCTCCTGCCTGCTTCATCCCATTGTCTCCTTTCTTAATGCACTGCAGATCAGGACTGCCATTTTTGGTGCAGCTCTAAATTCAGTTCTTTCTAACTACAGAAGTTTCAGGCTGTTAAAAGGAAAATAAATACCCCACTTAAAAGGGGTAAACAAACTGGCACAAAGTGAGTATTAAGAGCATCCTTATCAGCAAGAAATCCCTTACGCCTTTCCCCCTGCCATCTTGTCAAAATCATAAAAAAAGAAACAAAATGGCAACCACTAATATTCGGATTAATAAAGACCCATATTATTCCCAGCTGTTGACTATAAGTGGCAATCCGTGTGCAGTCTTTGTACCCAATGTGGTTTTCACAATACCCATATTTGTTTCTGCTTCTCAGTCAAGCTCCAAATAGGAATTGGTATGTAGTAGGATCTGTGCAAATAATTTATTGTCTGTCTCACATTTAAGGAACTGCAAAAAGAATGTGAAAAAACAAGGAAGAAGGTTTTTATCCATTAATCAGGACCTTATAGAGAAAAAGAATAGGGTTTTACTTGTTAATAGTGAACAGAGGTTCATGCTTTTAGATTCCATGGCTTTCCATAAGACACAGGCATTCATATGGTTCTCACATTTTCTGCAAAGTGGAGCCCAAGCTAAGTTTAAGCATTTACCAAAAGCTGTGAGAAATATCGTTTTCTTTGAAAACATTCACATTTTCCTCGCTGTGCCATCTTTTTAAAAACCCATTCTACGTTTACATAGCCAAACATGTATTAAATATTAATATAACACTTTTATTTTGGTTCCTGCTTATTTTCTAGGGGAGCATAACAATAAGTATCGCGCATTTGACAGCGCTGGCTACATTATCTCCAACTACTTTTAAACGCCGTCTTTCAGCTTCAGTAGGGATGCGCCTAATCAGGAAACCAGAAGGAGCGAGCGCTCCTCTCCTCCCCGCGAGCTCCCAGGGCAGCCCCGGCAGCGGCCGGCCGGCCCCGGGGAGGCTTCAGGCTTCCCACAGCGGGACGGTGCCGGGAAGGGCCGCGGTGCCGGGAAGGAAGGGCCGCGGTGCCGGGAAGGAAGGGCCGCGGTGCCCCCCTCACGGCCCTGTCCCCACGCCGCGGGCAGCGGGGGAGGCCGCGAGGGCCGTGGGAGCGGGGCCGGCGGGAGCTGCGGGCACCGCATTCCTGCGCTCCCCGGCGAGCGCGGCGCTCCCGGGGGTGTTCCGTGACTCGAAGCGGCCCCGCCGAGAGCCGCTGGCGGCCCGCGGCCCGGAGGAGCGGCCCGGAGCCCGGAGGAGCGGCCCGCGGCCCCCGGAG